>JACGDI010005459.1:257736-279616 GCA_014898725.1 Jacaranda copaia | reverse complement strand
TTTTTAAAATTTCAATTAATTAAATCATTGCATAAATTCATTATTATATTTTAGTATGTGTATTATAAAATATTCTAAAGAATATTTTATTTATTTTATTTTATTCTAATAAAAATCTATATATAAATATTATATACAAAATATTACATATTCAACATTTTAACTCATAACTTACAACCCATCACTATATCACAAGTTTTTCTTAAAAAAAACTTCACAACCCAATATTATCTCACAAAAAAACTTACAACCAATCATAATCTTATAGCTTTCACCTATCACATCAATTATAATAATCACACTTTCACTTATTACATTAACTGTAATCATTACATTTTTACTTCACAAATAATCACTTTATCTTAAATTTGTTTTTTAATCTCATAAACAAAAAGTTCTCACTATTTCCTCCAAAAAAATGAAAAATGAGAAGCAGAGCAATCACAACCTAAATCCTTTACCAATCATACTGCACTAGTTTTCTTTATCTTCCCGCAATGTTTCTGCCCAGTGAGTATATCAACAACCCATGTTAGTTTCGACCTGTAATATTTCTGATATTTATTGTGATATTAATGTTTCAACAACAAGCAAGAGGAGATGTCAATAGATGCAAAAGTATTCGATGCTAACTCATGCATAATTCCACATTGCAAGACGATTAGAATTATCGTACGATAATCTGAAGTTGATGTGGATGAAAAATGATGAAACTTTTGGCTTTTAATTGATTGTTAAGTGAAGAGAGGTTGTTTTCGTTTCACAATTGGTCAAATTGTCTCTTCGTCTCTGAGTTGTGGCATGCAAGTTTCATTTGTCAATAGAGGAAAAGTTCATGAACTTTAATTTTTTCATTGCAGTTTCTCCCACACTGGGGCAATATTTTGTCACCTTCTTCCTACTTTTATTTCCGTCGTCATTTCCAAAAATTGATGGTGCCACTAGAGGTGGGCAGGTCGAAGCACGCAATGGTGTTGTAGCCACTGATGAAACTGAATGCTCTACAATTGGAAGAGACATACTTCGTCGAGGAGGCCATGCTGTTGATGCAGCAGTGGCCGCCGTACTTTGCTTGGGCGTCGTAAGCCCATCTGACAGTGGCCTTGGCGGAGGAGGATTTATGCTTGTTAGGTCATCTAATGGCAATGCAAAAGTATTCGACATGAGAGAAATGGCACCAGGGCGGGCATCCAAGGTACCTTTGTAATTCAATATCTTCACTTTTCCTCTCTGCTGAACTTTTTTCCACGATACTATTGTGTTTAATAAAGAATTTCTAGATTATCTGTGGATTAAATGGGCTTGTTCCAATTATTGATTGATAGAAATTATGAATCTGCTAAAAGGTTTGTTGATGTGGAATTCTCCTTATTTCACAAATGTTACTTGGATTTCCTAGGATATGTTTGGTGGGGATAGTTCTCAGTGGAAAACTGGTCCTTTGTCCATAGCTGTTCCAGGACAACTTGCAGGTCTTTACACGGCCCACAGACAATATGGGAAGCTTCAATGGGAAGCACTTGTAAAACCAGCTGAGCAGCTCGCCCGCAAAGGTTTCAGCATTTCACAATCCCTCTTTCAGAAAATGGCCAGTTCAGAGTCAATTATCAGGGCTGATAGTGAGCTTAAGAGCATATTTGCACCAAACAGGGAGCTACTAATTGAAGGCCAGACACTTCGTCTTAAAAAACTAGCAGATACGCTGGCAGCAATAGCAAAACATGGCATGGATGTTTTTTATAATGGATCAATAGCAGAGGGCTTAGCTAAAGACATTCAAAAGGCAGGTGGAATAATCACGAAGGAAGACTTTCAGAAATATAGAGTTATTCCTAGGAAACCTTTGGTTGCTCATGTATTTGGATATGAGATAGTTACTGTCCCTCCTCCTGCTTCAGGTGGTGCCATGGTGATTCTTGTAAGTGAATTTCCTTACAAAACTTTCCAATTATAAGGTAAGATGTTGAAAACAGACTCATGTTTAGAATGTTGCTTCCTTTACTAGAACAGATTCTGAAGATTCTTTCCAACTACAAAGCCACTGGTGATCCTGTCTGGTTGGGGATGCATCGCGGCATTGAGGCATTGAAATATGCACTTGCTACGAGAATGGATCTTGGAGACCCTGGATTTGTTAATGTCACTAGTGTCTTGAAAAACATGATCTCGACAAGCTATGCGAAGAAGTTGAAGAATCAGATAAATGATAACAGAACATTTGATCCTTCTCATTATGGTAGCAAGTAAGAATTATTTCTATCCCTCTTGGATGATCTGGTTCGCTCTTGAGTGTTTCCCTATTTCGGCTGTTTATTTCTTCCATTTCTATTTTGTCTCAAATTATCAAACTTTTTATCGGGTAATGCAGGTGGAGTCAGATGGATGACCATGGCACAACTCATATCTGCATTGTGGATAGGGAACGGAATGTTGTCACAATGACAACAAGTATAAACACTCACTTTGGATCCAAACTGGTGTCTCCAAGTACTGGGATATGTCTCAACAATCAAATGTATGATTTTTCCATCCCTACATCAAGCAGTCGGCCGCCATCACCTGCAAATTTCATTCAGCCATTCAAAAGGCCTTTGTCGTCAATGGCGCCCACCATTTTTGTAAAGGTAAGAAATTTGCTGCCTTTCTGTTCTTCTGATCTGAAAATTCTTTGACTCATACATCCAAGCAGCCTGCCCTTGCTGAATTTATAGTTTCCAGATTAGACGGCACATTAATATTGTATGCATACGCATATCATGCATATTCTAAATTGGCTGTGCTAGCTTGAAAGTCAATTCCTGTTACTTTCTCGTGTGGCCATTGATTTTATGAAACATAATTTTCAGGGTGGACAGGTAAAAGCAGTCATAGGCTCGGCTGGAGGATTGCTAATACCTGATGCCGTCACACAAGTCTTAATAAACCACTTAAACCTAAAAATGGATCCATTTATTGCTGTTGCTGTTCCAAGATTTTATCATAAGGTGAGACTATACATCTCATATTCGTTTCGTCTTGGACTTTTCTGTATCCTCATTTTTAAGGAGAAGAAAAAATTACATCGAAAAACTTTCACTTTTTTTTTTCTCTTTTCCTTTCCTTTCTTATTGTTTCTGCTGATCTAACAACGTGCTGTGATGCAGTTATATCCCAATGTGCTTTACCATGAGAGCTACTATACTAAAAATCGCAGCCATTACTCATACCATTCTAACATACTAAAAGAGTTGAAAAAGAAGGGACATGTATTGCAAATGGCATCTGGTTGGACTGTATGCCAGTTTGTGATTCAAAAGTTAGATGGTCAGCTTGTTGCTGTCAGTGACCCAAGAAATGGTGGGTCTCCCGCTGGATATTGATGGTCTTTTTCTTTGTTCTCTTCTTTGACTTCTGTTTTAGGTTATATTTTGGTGGGGGTGGGTGTCCTTGCTGGTTAATACAGAGGAGAAAAGGGGGAAAAGAGCTTGAATTAGTCTTGTTCTTTTGAAGGCAATGCCTCCATTAATTGAGTATGATTAGTTCATACAAACTTCATTTTGTTTGATGTAAACTTGGCTTGCAAGTGGAAAATAGACACGATTTTGTTCTGAGCTTTGCTTTTTAGAGTTAGAATGGATTTCTGTTTAGGCAATTAGGCCATTTTGATAAATGATAGGTGGTAAAGATATAAGAAAGTTTTTTGAAATTCTTGGTTCAAATCTTGCTAGAAGTGGGTAAAAGTATAAGAGAGTTTTATGTTATTCTTTGTTAGAATCTTTATTCTGTATTTCGTTGGCGGGGGGTTCCGTTCGCACCACGAATTCTTCCTTCGTGACAATTGGCTCTCACCAAAATAATTAGGGATCTTAGTTTTGATCTAACATTAAGTTAATAATGACTCGTGGAGAAAAAAAATATAAGAAAATGGTATATTTTAATAATGTGTCATAGAATAAGCCTGAGATAAAACAATCTTGTTTATTACTTTGTCTTTTTTTTTTTATCAATGATGTATCATCCCTATGTGCATAAAATAGTTGTTGGTTATCTAAAAATAGAAAAAAAGTTACAGGTAATGGACTTTAAGAGCATTTGTGGGAGAAATTAATCACGAAGTAAAAAAATTACACCATAAAGCGTTGTGCGGTGAAAAATCTTAAGTTAATTTTTAAACTATAGAGATTTGTAGATTAATTGTAGATATACGTTTTGGCAAATCTAATTTTGGTGTATTTGGTATGAAAACCATCATTGTGCAAGTAAAAAATCCTTTTTATTTATATAATTTAGAATAATATTTAATTAAATAACCAACTCTATTAGTTATTTCGTAAATAATTAATAAAGAAAGGTCTTGTATGATTTTGATCCATCGGAGTGAGTTTCTTTGCTAATAGTGATATTTGCGTTTGGGGTTTTGACAAGTTTAGCCAAATGGGCCTGCCGACCATGAACGATCCACTTGGATGGGCCTAAAATTCAGTCTTGGGCCCAATATCCCGCACTTTCTATCCATCCATCTCGTTTTATTCCACAGTCAGTTATTTCAGATAATCTCATAAGTTTAGGGCTATTAACGAGTTAGATTTGGATTGGATTATATATCATATTCACATTGGATCATATTGAATTTGAGTTCGAATTCAAACGTAATATGTCATACTCAAATTTGATCCAAAATTTTATAGGATTTATAATTGGTATAATCATATTTGAATTTAGATAATAGTCGGGTATCCATTGGATATAAAAAAAATTCAAATTCGAATATACCCAAAATCATCATATATTTATTATTTTTTTAAAAATTTAGTAGAATTCAAATTCAAAATAGTCATTCTTAAAAAAAATACAATAGATTAATAAATAAATTTTCAAGTCTATTGATCACTTAAAAATAATAATTTAATTTAATTTAATCAAATCATTGTATTTTATGTTTAGTTGCTGATAATAGTACTTATTTAGCATTATAGCCATACTTTATTCTTCAATCAACTAATTATAGAGTCAAAGTTTTATAAAAAAGAAATTTATTTTGATTAAATCGAGATTTGCATTGCATCCTTGTCATATCATAGCATTCGACTCCTATTTATTATTCTTTCTGCATCATTTTCAGTTATAAAAATAGAGAAAAAGGTGACATAATTATAATGTAAATAAGCTCAAAATTTAACAATTTATATGAAAAACAGCTGATTGATATATTGCATAGTATTTTATCACTCCCTACATCCAAATATCTACTTTAGCATTGCTATAGGATCATGAGTATACATATATATTACTATATATGTATAATACTAAATATATTTAAATTCAGATTATTAATAGATTAGATCAAACATATCCATATTTATTCCATTTATTTTGGATTATGAACTTTTTTAATTGAATTATATCAATTGAATCTTTTATTGGTTAAAAATTTTAAATAATTATATCGAATTCAAATTGAATTCGAATTAAAATCCGCTCCATTAACCGCCCGACATAAGTTTATAAACATCTTTTTTTATATATTTACACATGCATGCACACCAAGAATTGATTACATTTTTGGATTTTGAACATAACACATATAAGTATTCTTTTTTAATTTATACACACACGTCTAGAGTCTACTAATTCAAATTCCTAATTTTATACTTTGAGCCCGTTTGGTTTTGTTTTTTGGAGGCATTTTCATTTTTTGGCAAAATGAAAAAGTGAAAAGTTGGTTATAAATGTGAGTTTGAAAGTGCAATGTTGTTTAGATGTTTTATTTAAAATGAAATCATTGTACAGATTGAAAATAAAATGTGTTTGGATGTTGTTGTATTTTTGTATTAAAAATCATGCAAAAAATATTAAAAAAAAAAAAGATATGAAAATGGAGAGATGATGTAAGAGTGTGTCCAAAAAAATATGTTAATAATGAAAATGTTCGTTAAAATATAAGAAAAATTTATAGTTTTTTATTTTTATTTTTAGAAGAAAATAAAAATGATGAGCGAAGACAAAACCAAACTAGCCCAAATTGCTACTAAATCAAAAGCCATTCAACATACGTAAAAGTATGAAGGTAATGTCATTAAACCAATAAACCATTTTGTAAATACAAATATGAGATATGGCGCAAGTAAAGGGACTACATATAGCAGTCCACAATCTTACACTATGTTCTTTTACATTTTAGGCATTTTGTAGAAAAAAATGTAGGGGAATGAATTTTTAGAAGAAAATTTGGAGAATATGTCAATTATTTCTTTTTATTTTGGGAAAAATAAGGAAAATGATTTGAGAATGAATTATTTGTTTCTTTATATTTTGGGAGGAGATAAACTTTACTATAGATGTCAAATAAGTTGTTTTTTTGTTAGATTTGTAGGGTGAACGTGATTTTATATATATATATATATATAGTATATGTTTATATATTTATAGTTGGATGATGATGTGTGTGTGTATATATTTGATGATGATTGAAATATGAGTTTAATTAATTTAATTAGTTATTTATTTTCAAATTCATATTTTTATAAATTTAGCATTAGTAAATAATGTATTATTAGGAATGAAATATATACTAATAAATATTAATTATTTATGAAATCATAGTTATATTTTAATTATAAAAAAATCAACTTATATCATAATTATTAATATCAACTTATAAAAAATATTTAATTACTATATATTAATTATAAACTAATTATTATTTAATAAATAAAATATAATTATTTAACTATTTATTACTTTTGATTTATGTATAAATAAAACTTAGTGATTTATTTGAATGAAATAATTTTTTAATAATTTATATAGATAAAACTTAATAATGATTCATCAAATTAAAAAAAATAATATTATATTATATGAAATTACATCATCTTAAATTATTTATTAAATAAATAAATATAATATTTAATTATACGTAAACTATGAAAATAATTCACATATAAATAATAAGTTATTTAAATAAATTAATTTAGTTAATTTAATAAGTTATTTAATTACTTTAACTTACCTAATACATTATTTAGTAAATATATGCTTAGTAATAATCAAATAATTTCACATAAATTTAATTAATTCTATCGACAATTACTTTAAGCATATCAATATTAATTTATTAAACTTAATAAATTATTAAATAAATATCACCCTATAATCAAATTTTTTATTATAATTTTAAATAAATGTGAAGATTAATATTTAATGAAGAATATTTTTGAAGGGGTTTAATTTATTTATTATATCAAATTAAAATATCTTAAATTATATATTAAATGAATAACTATAATATTTTATTAATACATTAAATATTAAATATAACTAATATATTATTTAATTAATTTAATATGTTATTCAATAAATAAATTATTTAGTAATAACATAAATAATATTTAATTAAATTTAATTCATTTTTTTGATAATTAATTTAATTTAATTTGTAATTATAAGTTTTAAAATTTTTTAACTAGTAAAATTTTATTATTTCCATATATGTATGTGTGTGTGTGTGTGTGTGTGGATAGGTGAAGTGAGAGAGTAATAAATGAGTGATGTGATAGGTAGAATGAGAAAATAAGAAGGTATGTATAGTTTTTAGGGTATAGAATTTCTTGAGTGAATTAGGAGGAATTTTTTGGAGATAAAATTTGAATATTTTGATAGAAAATTTGGAAAATGTGCATTCATTCTGAAATTTTTTTGGAGGTTGAAATTTTTTTTGAGAAAATACAAAAGAACATCGCATTAGATTTTATATAAATTTTAAATTTTACCTTCTTAAAATAATGAAATTCCTATTCATTTAAATCAAAATATTGAAATATATATCCCACCTCCCCCACCTAAAGTTGTGATTGCTTGTAAGCTGTCTCATATTTCATATTTTTAAGATTTTGAGTTTGTTTTGATGTTTTAGAGATATGAAATTTCAAAATGCGGTTATGAGATAAAATTTAATTGTTATAATGATGTGATGGGTTGATGTGATGTGAGATCATAATTAATTGTGAGAATGTTTGTGGGAAATATTTGAAAGATTTATTTGAAAAATAAGAATGTTTTATGAGTTTTGATTTTTGGGAGCATATATAAAATATTATAAATAATTTATAAATTTATTAAATCAATTTTTTTTAATTTTAAAAATTAAATTGTCTATTAATATCATAATTTCAAAGTATGTCTGGCACCAATTACTTTCATTGTAAAATTAATTTCCATAATGTTTTCAATTAATCACATTCTTAATAATTACGAAAGCAAATAAAAAAAGTACATATTGTCCAAATTATTTTATGCAATGTTTTCAAAATTGGACCGGACAAAGAATCAACGTTGTTACTAGTTACTGGTTTGACTGGTATGACGTCATAATAACGTAATAATTATATTTAATTTTATAAAAATATATAATATTTTATTATTAACAAAAAATGAAACTTTCAATGATATAGAAAGAATATTGTTTGAAAAAATTTCAACTTTCTTATTTTTAAATACATTTTTCAGAAGAATTTTTTTTTTTCACAATTAGTCAACTACAAATAAATAAAAACTAATATTTTATATTAATTTAAGTAATAATTCATTTCATATTTTAATTCCAAATAAAAATAAATTCTTCTACACTAAATATTCAACATAATTTAAGAGAAATTAAACAAAATAAAACAACAAATTAAAAATAAGTATTCACATATAACTACTACTTCATTAAATTTCAAGAAAATAAACTTATATTTCAAGATATTACATGTCCAAAATCTTTAATCATAATTTTTCTACTCATAATTTTTTTTTACATTTGTCATTTTTTTAAATTACTTTTTAATTTTTTTAAAAAATAGGAAAATAAGTGAACCGGTCAAAAATCGATCGAACTGGTACATTGATTTAACCAATTTTTGATCAATTTTGATTGATCCAACTAGTCACCAATTTTTATGCTCGAATCGTGCCGGATTGATCTCTGATCACCGGTCCGATTAGTTGGATCAATCGATTCAGCCTGGTTCTAAAAACACTAATTTTATGTAATTTGTTATTTATTTTATATATTATCTTATTATTATAAAAATTAATTAATTAATTATTTTTGTTAATGATAGTTTTTATTTTGTAAAAATAATAAATTTGTATGGACCAAATTTTGAGATTTAATAGTAAAAAAATTTCTATTCATAATATATATAAATAATATAGTTATAAAATCTTATATTTTCTCTAATAAGATATGTACTTTTTAAATTCAAACATAAAATTCTTAATAATTTTTATAAAAAATTAAAAATATATTTTAAACTATTATATTTTTAAACTAATATAATAGTATTTAAATTATCTACAAGACTTTAAATAAATATTTAATTCTTAACAAATTTAATATTTAAAAATTAGAAATATATATCTTCATACAATTTTAAATGAAGAAAAAAAGAAAAAAAAATTTAAAGTAATATATTAATACTGACAAAAGCATAAAAAATATAAAAAGGAAAAAGAAAAAACAAAAAATGAAGCAAACAAACAAAAAGGAAAGAGGTATTAGGTGTGAAAGGCAGAGAGAAGACAGAAGTGAAAAGTGGGCCAGCGCGGGAAGAGAGAGAGTAGAGGTTGAGTCAAAAAAAATTTCTCATTCCACAAGACATAAGATCACCGCACATTCAAACGTAACATCACAATTTTGTTTTTGGCCTCACAGACGGAAAAATGGGATTCCTCCCTATAAGCAATGGCAGACAAAAATTCCGTTTCCTCCTAATAATTTTGCATCAACAATTATTATTCCAATTTGCTTTCCTTTAGATAAATTCTTGATAAGAACTTTCCCTGATATTTCCTGCATCCCACGTATTCCTGGTGACTTCCAATTCCACTGCCAAAGTCAAGCACGATGACTCCATGTCAATTGAGTACTATTATTTGTCCACTAACCAAAGAAATTCCACCGAAGAAGGATTTCACCCTTACATATTGCTTTATGCTCCACGGAGCTCTGAAAAAAACCAGTTTCAAGAAAATCTCGATCAATTTATTGTCAAAATCTTAGAGCAAAAAGCATTAGAAAAGCAGAAAGAAACCTATGAAGATGATGGGAGGGAGGCTTGGGGAGAATCTAGGACTGAGAGAAGAGATCATTCAAAAAGCTTGCAAATTGTCCATGAAAGCTCATGAAAAATCCCCAGGGAAGCCATATATTCATGAGAAAAGCCGCGGTTCGACAGAAGTTCTTTTTGCCTTTCCAGGATCATGGTCTGTGGATGATTGGTACAGTAGAAAACCATTTGGGGAAATAAAGGTTGATGTTTCCAAGTTTCCATCTATGAAGAGTGTGAGCACTGAAGAAATAGGTTTGGTGAATGAAGCTTTTAGCAGGAGATTTGAAGGGCTCTTGAGCAGATCATCTCTTGCGACTGAGGTACTTTTTTGTTCAATCTTAAATCCATTTGATTAGTTATGGAAACTGATTTTATTTATTTAGTTTAAAATTTTTGTGAGCTTCTTTTGGTGGGTTTGATTTAGATTTGCCAATTTTTCATGTGATAAATCCAAAGTAAAGAAAGAGATTTTTCCCAGATGATAGGAGCCAAGAAATCATTTAAGGATAATGTTTTGTCTTCTCCCTTAGCAATGTGTCGGAAAATGAGCTTGTAAGCTATGAATTAGCTATGTTATAAGCTCTCTTTGAAACGTTGAGGGTTCCTAATTATTTTCTTAAATGAAAAACCTCATTTAATTTTGACTATAGAATTGACATTAGTAATATTTTATAAGCTTTATAATATTATTTTATCTGAACAATGCGATAGCTTTTGAAAAATAAGATCTATATTGTAATTTCAAAAACTTCATAAAAATAGGATCTTATCTTTTACTTAAGTTTAGCCAAACACTCTTAATATTAATACTTGCTAATACTTAACATATCATATCGGGACTTATTTTACTAGAAGACATTGATAATATCAAATATGGTTAGAGAGTGTTCATTGTGTCTTTGAAGTGGGAAATGGAAATACATAACATAAAAGTGGATTTCAGGTCGAGAAGGCTATATCAGACAGAAAGCAAATAATCTTTGCAGGACACTCCTCAGGTGGTCCAATGGCCATTCTGGCAGCCATTTGGTTCTTTGAGAAATACATTAGATTCAATCTTTGCCAGATACCTCCTTTCTGCCTGACTTTTGGATCCCCTCTTGCTGGTAATCACATTTTCTCACATGCTCTCAGACGTGAAAACTGGGCTCGTTATTTCATTCATTTCATGATGAGGCATGACATTGTACCTCGTATAATGCTAGCCCCTTTCTCACATATTGAACAAGGTCTTCAGCACATCCTCGATTTTCTCAATCCGAAAACCTCAAATTATCCGCATGACTCTGCTGTTGCATCAAGTTTCTTGCTGTTTGTCATGAGAAATGCTTTATCTGTTGCAAGCCGTGCTGCATGTTATCTCAAGGGATGCACAAATTTGTTGCTCGAAACGGTGGCCAGTATCGTTGAGCTTAGTCCTTATAGGCCCTTTGGAATCTTCATCTTTTGTACCGGGAGTGGAAAACTCATTGTTCTTGATAATCCTGATGCCGTCCTGCAGTTGCTGTTCTTCTGTCTTCAGTTCAGCCCTGAAGAAGAAAATTCTGATTTTGTTCACGGAATGTTTAGACAACATTTGGTTTATGAGAGTGAACTGCAGGAGAGCCTAACCATGCAAGATATTACCTATTTAGTAAACCTTGTAGATGTTCCATTGTCTGCTGATGCCACTACAGATGATGCAGCAGCTCTAAATGATCTTGGCTTGGTATGTGACCCTTCATTCAGACAACAAAAACACACAAAAAAACACACAAACAGTGTGTGTTCATCAGATTCTTAATCACATCATATATTCCCATTAGGTCTTATTGTACTAATGCTTTGTGTAATTCTCAGACCACGAGAGCAAGGCTGTGTCTTCGTGCTGCAGGTGAGTTGGAGAAGCAGAAACTGGAAAACCAGAAAAAGATAGATTCTAACAAAGACACCATTATAGAAGCACTAAAGAAAATACAGGAGTATAAGACCAGCTGTGAAATTCGCAAAGTTGGTTATTATGATGCCTTTAAAATCCAGAAAGATGTAACTCATGATTTCAATGCAAATGTGAAGAGGGTGGAGCTAGCAGGGATATGGGATGAGATCATAGAGATGATCAAACGATACGAACTCCCAGATGGATTTGAGGGCAGGAAAGAGTGGATAGAATTAGGAACTCTGTTTAGAAGACTTCTGGAGCCTTTGGACATTGCAAATTACCACAGGCACTTGAAGCATGAGGACACAGGGCCTTACTTGGTGAAGGCTAGGCCGAAGCGCTATAGATTCACACAGAAATGGCGGGAGCATGCAGAGAGGATGCCGGTTGGTTTAAGCTCAGAGACGACATTCTGGGCTGAGGTCGAGGAGCTGAGAGTTAAACCATATGCCCAAGTGAAGGATAAAATTTTGACGCTAGAGGAACAAGTGTTGAGATGGGTTAGTCATGAATTGCTGGGAAAAGATGTTTTCTTGGAAGAATCAACTTTCACTAAGTGGTGGAAAACACTCCCATCTGATCATAGATCAGCATCTTGTATTGCACGGTTTATAAGCACTTAGCTTTTGCTTTTTGCACGATTCCGAATTCGCGAGGGAGATTAGCACTGCCCAGATAAAGACTTTATGATCCAGTTTGCTTGGCTGGAAATTGGTCATATTGTAATATTAACAAGAAATAGTTATCCCAAGACAAGCCAACTATTGTTTGTCACCGATTTTGGTTTTAATACGTATCTGGATAACTTGGTAATGCTAAATTAAGTTTAATAGTATCAAATCAAATAAAATTCTAGAGAGAACTTGGAATTATTAAGTGGCCTTTGTCCAATAACATAATTTTTACATATATAATGCAAGATTAAGAATTCAAATTTTAACAAACTTTACCGTTGGCTCTTGACATGTATGTGCATAAATATATATATACACAAACACACAGGAAAAGTTGGAGTTGCTTCCCTGAACAATTATCCTACATACAATCTTTGGTGATGGAGGCCCTTCTCATGTGGGATATTGAAAACCATTGCCCAACTAAATTCCGGTGCAGCTACATTCCTTTGCTTGATGCGATGAAGACCAAAATAATAGTTTAGAATGATTAAAACAGTTATGTTTATTGATTAGTCATTCACGTTTGGTCACATGATTTAAAATATATAACTCTTAATATTCCATAATTATTGTCAATTTGAAGGACCAAACGATCTTTGCAACGAAATATCAAGGTCACAATAGAGACTCAATAATCTTGATTGATATCATAGCACCTGGACTGCAACTTATACAACATTTTTATAATTTCAACCATCAACATATCATATTTGATTAGTGCAAACACAACAGGTCTTCATCACTATACAAGAACACTTGATCAACCCCAATATAATAGCATATTCAAACAAATCATACAAAATGAACATGTCTTGAAGAATTTCCCACTATCTCATTGTGCCTAATCTTCTGACAGAAAGAGGATTGCTTTTGCAATTTGCAAAAGCCATAAAACGCACACCTACATATTCATGCTCCACCGGTTCCTAATCCCACTCATGTTGTTACTGCAAAATCCTGGGTACTCAATAGTTTATAAAGCAATCAACTGCCCCTGGACTTGTAAAAGCAGACTTCACGACTGGACAAAAACTGAGAACTCAGGTTACAACATAGATGCTCAACATTAACGACAGACATAACTGCATCCTGTTAACGTGGTAATCATTTTCAGTGCACCACCTCTTTCAATGCTCTAATCTACTAATCAAAAAGTGAGCAAGTAACATAGACAATGGATGATATCTGCAATACTTTCGGTGAATAAAGTGGTTCACCAGAACTTGTTGCTAGAATAGTCAAACATCATATCAATATCAAATCAAGCACACTTAGAAGGAATACAAAACAAGAGAAACATTGTTCATCTGAAGACAGACTAGCAGATAGAAACATTGGTGGACCCAATATCAAAATATACTTTAGAAGCTGACATAACAATGCATCCTAAATTCTTTTGAACTGACATTTTTGCAGTTATGCAGGGAACATACAAGTGCAACCTAAATCTTCTGATGGAAACACAAATGCATATTTGCAAAAGCTGACATAACAATGCATCCTAAATTGATGCTTTTCAGCTAATGTTCTTTCGCACAAAAGAAGAATTTAGTGTTTGAGGATTTCACGGTGGCAAAGGATGGCAGCAATCAGGATCTTGACAATTTAAACTAAGAGAAACTGAAACCTGTTTCAGGCACTTTAAACACAACCAAAAACGTGATAGGGCTTGGCCATTTAACATGAAATGTCAAGCAATGATTTTGGAAGTCTTGCTATCAATTTACCTTGTTGGTAATTAAATAATTAATAAAGAAAGCTAAAAGAACTGATTACAAAAATCGACAAATCATTTGTGGGGTGCAAGGAAAGTTTATAGCTATGTAAAAGCATAATAGTGATCTCAAAGAATGTTCTGCAAAATAAGTAAAAGTTAGTTCCACTTACAACATTTGTTACTAGTGGTGAAATTTCAATTTCACTTCCATTAAGACACTACAACCAAACCTCAATCAGACTATTTTCCCTGCAACTATATTGAAAAAGCAAAATTCTTGAGTAATGCTTTAAAGGCTACAACCAATAACAAGAATAATTACTGACCTTCAACTCTGTTGTTCATGAGTTGCAGACCATCCCGTGTAGCATCATAATAATAACCTTTTAGCTTTATCAGATTATTGGTTCTGTGAACAGTCACAGAGCACATTATGCCAATACAAAACAATTGATTATTCAGAATTGCAATGATCTATAATAGTGCTAATTTATCAAAGACATCCACCTATCTTCAGCTCACACAAATTCAAATATTTCAGATATTCAACTTCAAAATTTCCAAATCCTTACATTAGTCGGCGTGATTATGAAGTCTTCTAAGTCAAAGTTCGTGTGAAGTGAAATTTAAAAACATCACCATCAATCAAGAACATAATGCACAAGAATTGACGTAAAAAATCCTTAAAAGTTAGTGAATTTGTTAAAAAGAGATTATATATCAGTTAAAAAGTTGCATAAACTATATTCAACTAGGAAAAAAATTCACATAGAAGAAAATATATATGCTGCTAATTCATCAAGGAACCAAACAACATATTTGAGAAATTTTATACACTCCATTTCTATATCACCTTATCCCTTCACATAATCACAAGTCTTCTAGATCAGCACATCATATAGAACATATCAACTAAAGCCATAAGAGAACTAGATTAATTTTCCCCCGTACTCCAAAATCAAATTTATATACCAATATCTAAGACTGTGAATATCAGTCTAACAGTAAGAACACACGCAAAACACAACACACGCAAAGAAAAGGAGAGACCTAACATACAAGTTCCAGGAATAGAGACTCTTCCTAAGACCTTGTTATCATGCTACAAGAACAATCCAATCGATATGTCAAGCTCCCTCCATCCAACGTTGCCTCTCCCACAACCTGGTTGCAGTCATACTGCTTCCTGCAGCCTGGACAGCGCCCATCTTCCTCAAGGATTCTATTATAACAGAAAAGGCAGAGCCTGAAACCGCACAAACAAGGGAGAAAGCTTGAATCAGTGCAATCTAAATCATCATAGCATATTGGGCATGATTTGGGGACCTGCCCAACATTCATACAATCCCAAACAGATCCTCCTTGGCCAGAATGCTGCTCTGAATTTAACTGGAAGCTATACTGCTTTGACAGATTGGGCAGGCTCTGAGGTCGAAAAGCATCATCTGGCCTCCAAGCGTGGCAATGCACTGGAGATCTCACAGCTGTTCCTCCACTCTTTGCCTTTGCATTTGAAACATCTTTCCCTGAAGATTGCAGATTTTTTAGACTAGACTGAGAACCATATTGCACGGAACTTCCATGCTTCTCCAAAGGAGATAAACCAAATCCTAAGTTACAGCTATGCTCTTGCTGCTTGTCTTCAGTGGCAGCCAAGGCATCAGCCATAGCCTCCCAATCATCCAAGCAGCCATCATCGCCACCATCCCCTTCATCTTCCTCACTCATGCTAGCTGAAAAGCAACTTTTACTACTACTGCTGCTGCTACTTCTGCTGCTTGCAGTAAAATTGGCCCTGGAATCATTGCTGCCGAATATGCTACTGCTGTGGCTTGTGGGGCTGTTTGAGGGTGAGGAATCAGAATCAGTGTAATGATGCATGGATGATCCATGTCCATAAATCTCCTCACCAACTCTCGGCTTTATCTCCAGTTTCTCTATAGGCATGCCCCTCTCATTCTCCAAACGCGCTGGACCTCCAGGTATACCCCCTTCACCATTCAGTTCCTCCTTACACCCACCCTTATTTTTCACTGGAAGCATTAACATCGTATTGTCAAATATAACCAAGTAATCAATAAATACATATACACACACACACGAGTTAACACCCCTACAAATAAAAAATTATATCATTAAAAGATCAAGTAAAATCTCAAACTTTTATAACCTCGCATAACTTTTTAAATATATGTAAGCACAGAGGCACCAAATGCATTCAAAACGGTAAAGATATTTCACAAACCTTGAGAAAGCCACTGTTCCCGACGAGCATCAAGCTTGTACTGCTTCAACTTCGCGGAGCGGTTAGCCTAAATTTCAATGAGATTTTTGAAAAACTAATAAGAAAATATAGCAAATTTCACCAAAAAAAGGAATTAAAAATCCTGAGATATCGGAAAATAACAACTAAAACTCGTAGAAACATCTAAAAACAAGTAGGTGTTTAAAACTCACAAATATCGCTCAATCAAATTCAAGATTCCCTCCAGAACAAAACTGTTAACACATCAATTTTTTTTCAGGAAAATAGAATTAAAAAACAATCCAAAACACATGCAGCGAGCAATGCATGCACAAATAAATTTATCACGATAATTTAACGAGTTAAAAACCATACCCTTTTCTTCTTAGCAAAATCTCTTGGGTTAGATGAGGCGATGGCGATAGAGGCGTTGGGGACTGAATCAGAAATCATGGCTGAGTCGACTCGATCACGAATAGGAAAAACCCTAAATTGATCGCAAATAATCCTAGAGAGAGAAAATGATAAATATATATATATAAAGAGAGAGAGAGAGAGAGAGAGAGAGAGACTCCGAGAGATGGAGCTTGTGGATAACAAAAAATCCCCTGCGTCGTTTGAATCCCTTTTTTCGCTTTTCTTTTTTTTATTCGAATGTGCGAACAAAAAGCGTGAGCGCGACAACTGGGCGTGTATTTGTAGGACTCTTAATAGCAATTCTGCCCTTCCGCGCTCGAATATCACACTGGAGATTTGAGGGACGTTTTTGTGACACTAAACAACAGCACTTGATGAGAGTGAAAAGAGTAAATATACAAAATTAGGGAGGGTAGAGCCGTCATATTGTACCTTGCCGTACTTATAATTTTGTAGGATAATTGCTTTGGCCGGAGGTATTGGGCGGAATTTGGAATACTGACAACTTCCAATCTCTTGTTTAGGAGGTAACTTGGAATGTAATAAAAATGTAATTAATTCGGATCATATATTATCAATTATTATATACACATAATGGATGCTAATTTAGTTCAATGTACCATAGAGAAATGTCTCTATTCCCCGAAATAAAACCTAGTATCCTCCCGAATTACACATTTTTTTCAGAATATTTTAAAAAAAATTCTATTCATTGAAATTGTTAACCATTGTAACACGTCATCCCTGTATTTATAAATTACGTTACTATAACATCAATCGTATTGATAAATAATAAAACACTTATTTTTCATATCGTATAGATAATTACTAGCATAATTTTAATAATAAGTACATTGAATAATATTATGTAATTATCAATTTATATAAATCCATATATGACAAATAATTCTTACATCAAAACTTCAAAAATATGAGAAGTAACTATCTACATATTTAATAAAATTTTCCATTACAGTTTGATTACATTGCTTTTGCATTATCATTTCACACTAGGTGAAAAAGTTTTGAACTTAAATTGAAAATTTTGGGTATAATGGGTAGTTTAAAATTTATTGTAGTATGGTACAACTGTTATTTTGAGTATATAAAAGGTTTTTTACTTTGCATACTACTAATTTTCGTGGCAATTCATCACTACGTGCATAAATTTAGTATATCTAGATAAATAATATACCACTCCATTTTTTGTATAATGTAAATTAAACAATAACATAGTTTCAATAATTGTCACAATGAATACCTTACAGTATTAATTATTAATTATGAACAACTCATAGATAGCAAATAATTCCTACATCAAAAAGTTCAAAAATATATTTGCACACTCAATAATTCTTTTTCATTATATTTTGATCATCTGGAAGTGTAGAGGCACTTTTGAAATTAAACCAAAAAATAAGTGTATAATTAATAATACATAAAGCAATAAGGCATAATCGGCACTTTGAGTGTATGTAAAAGACCTCTCTCTCTCTCTCTCTTGCATAATAAAGATAAATTATACATTAATAAAAATTGTATATTTATTGTTTTAAATATTATTAATATAAATATATATTTTTTCAATCAATTATATTGCTGCAATCACAACATATAATAATATAAAAATTTAATATGATAGTTAAGTTTGACAAAAATATATATGAAATATAAATAATAAGAAATTGTTATAAAAAATAGAACTGAATGTACTTTAATATTTCATGCATTCTTATATTTCTTTAAAATAAACTTTTTTAGAAATATGTTTTTTTTAAATAATTCAAAATAAAATCGAACCTAACTTTAGTTTTGTCCCTTCTGGAAATATAAAATAAGAATAACTATAAGAATCTTGCAGGGTACACAAAGATTTATCTGTGCTAAAGCTACATACTTTATGGGTTCTGTCCTTGATCTTTCAAGCACGTTTGAAAAAAGAAAAATAAAAAAATCAGGGAGACCAATAGTATGACAATATTTGTTTACAAATTATATATTTTAAATTATATGTTTTGAGCGAATGAATTTTGGGAGTGGGGTTAGAGAATGTGAAATTTGTATTGGAGGATATGATGTATGTTTGTTTATAATTTGAAAATAATAAAAAAATTATTTTAGAAAAATTTGGTATGTTTGTTTATATTTTGGGAGGAGGCAAATTCTACTGTAGTAGTCAAATCAATGTCTTTTTGTTGGGTTTTGAGGGTGTAAATGGATTTTAGTTGTATTTTTTATTATGATATAGTAATAAAATATTGTGATATATAAATGTATGTATATGGATTGATAATGATTGTGATATAAAGAATGCAGGATTTTTGATTATTTTTTTAGTTAAATTGCAAGAACAATTTGACTATTTTAGGAACTCATTTTGGGAGAAAAAGAAGCATATGTTTGGTTACATTCTCTTAGAATAATTTTGTTCTGGGAGCATGTAACCAAATAAAGCCTATATTTTTTTTTACGTTTTGGGCATTTTGTAGAAAAAATTTTGGAGGAATAGTTTTTGGGGAGAAAATTTGGAGAATGTGCCAAATGTTTCTTTTTATTTTGGGAAAAAATAGAAAATAATTTGAGAATGAATTATTTATTTCTTTATGTTTTGTAAGAGACAAGCTTTACTGTATATATCAAATCAGTTACTTTTTTGTTGGATTTGTAGTGTGAAAATGATTTTTTTATGTATTATTTATATATATGTATAATTGGATGATATGTGTGTGTGTATATATATATTTGTAATGATTGAAATATGCGTTTAATTAATTTAATTGATTGTTTATTTTAAAATTTATATTTTTATAAATTCAATATTAGTAAATGATGTATTATTTGGAATAAAATATATTAATAAATATTAATTATTCATAAAATCATAATTATATGTTAATTATAAAAAATTAGCTTATATCATAATTATTAATATCAACTTATAAAAAATTTAATTATTGTACATAATTATAAACAAATTATTATTTATTAATTAAGATATAATTATTTATCTACTTATTACTTACGATTTATGTATAAATAAATCTTAGTTATTTATTTAAATAAAATAACTTTTTAATAATTTATATATAAGACTTAATAATGATTCATCAAATTAAAATAAATAAATAATATTATATTATATGAAATTACATCATCTTAAATTATTTATTAAATAAATAAACATAATATTTAATTATACATAAACTATGAAGCATAACTAATATATAAACAACAAGTTATTTAAATAAATTAATTTAATTTAATTAATAAGTTATTTAATTACTTTAACTTATTATTTAATTAATACATTATTTTGTAAATATATATATAGTAATAATCAAACAATTTTATATAAATTTACTGAATTCTCTCAACAATTGCTTTAAGCATATCAATATTAATTTATTAAACTTAACAAATTATTAAATAAATATTACCCTATAATCAAATTTTTTATTATAATTTTAAATAAATGTGAAGATTAATATTTAATGAAAAATATTTAGAGAATTAATTTATTTATTATATCAAATTAAAAAATATTTTAAGTTATTTATTAAATGAATAACTGTAATATTTCATTAATATGTTTAATATTAAAAATAACTAATACATTATTTAATTAATAAGTAAATTTAATTAATTTAATATGTTATTAAATAAATGAATTATTTATTAATAATATAAATAATATTTAATTAAATTTAATTAAATTCGTAAACATAAATTTTAGAAATTTTAAACTAGTAAAATTTTAATATTTTCATATATATAAATATGTACATACATACATATATATATATATATATATGGATGAGTGAAATAAGAGAATGATATATGAATGAGTGACATAACAGGTAGAGTGAGAAAATGAGGGGGTAGGTGTAGTTTTTAGAGTGTGATTTTTTGGGTGAATTGGGAGGAGTCTTTTGGATAAAATTTGAGTGTCTTGGAAAACAATTTGGAGGATGTGCCTTCATTCTACAATTTTTCATAGGGTTGAAATTTTTTTTGAGAAAATGTAGAAAAACATAGCGCAATCATTTGATCTTTCAAGCACATTAAATAACATTTCATTTCCTATGAATGAAAATTCTTATTATATAATTTATTTTTTAAATTGTTAAGTTATAATATATAAATAGCACAACACATAATATTATGATTTGGAAGTTACATATAATTAGATATATTAAAAAAAAATAGCAATACAAAGATTAATCAAATTATTAAAAATTCTACTTTATACTGTAGCAATTGGACATTCGCACATGATATATAGAAGTATTATTTAATCATTAAAATTTCATAAACACTAAATTTGACTTTATAATATCTTGTAGAATGTTACTTTACTAGCCTTTATTACAAAATAGTTGAAAAATGAAATTAAAGAAACATAAAAAAGATAATGAAAATTTAAAGGGTTGAAAAGGCAAAACAAAACAGATTTTTAGGGAGAAGTTGGAGGGAAAAATAAAAAAAAGAAAAGAAAAGAAAACATTGCCCCCTTCACATGAATAATTAACCTATACAAAAAGGAGGCCAGCAATTCTTTTTTTGAGATTGCAAATTATTGACTTGAAATTTTGGCCAATTAACTTGCATTAAATAATTATTAATAGTTAGGAAAGTTATGTCAAGACATCGTGATCAAAAAATTAATATTTAAATTTATTGTATTTGGTTAAACTTATGTGATATGACAAAAATTGAATTTAAAGGCAATTTGGTAATTAACTAAAAATAGCAAATGAGTTTTAAAATTAATTAATTGAGTAAATGAGCTAGAAAGTTTAAAGGACAAGTCAAGCCCATAAAATTTGG
>JACGDI010005459.1:225642-249828 GCA_014898725.1 Jacaranda copaia | reverse complement strand
TGAAATCTTAGTATTCTTAAACAAGAATATTTTCTAGGAATCAATAGAAACGAATTTTTTGTTCAAGACTAGATTATCTTAAACACTAGTAAATAATCTGTTTTTATTAGTTTCACATTCCAACCTAATGTTTTGATCAAAAGAAGAAATAATAAATTGAGAACCATCAAGACCAAATTTTTTGCTAATGCCCTCGGGATAATTATGGGTGCTGATTGAGGCAAGTGATTGAACAGGTACTGGTGCGTCAACATTATATTTTCCTTTTTCTCCTAATATTACAATTTTCAAATGTGACAATATGGAGAAGAGAAAAAAAGCTAAAATTAGCATGCATATGTAAGTCAAAGAATTGTCAAATGAATTATTTTCTTGTTAAAAGAAAAGGTGCATGAGTTGAAAACTCCCTCAAAAATTCTTTAATTGGCTAATGTCAAATTGATAATTATATCGTTAATATTATAATAATCATTTCAAAAAACTAGAAAATTTCACGTGTGATGCACAAGAATTATTATTACTAAATATTATCATTAGTAAATACTTTAAATTAATATTATAAACTAAAAAGCTATATGTAAAGTCAAAATATTTTGTATGACATTGTTTAGGAATATTATATTGACGTTTGGTACATATTAGAAAAGTGCACATATGGTGCACATGATAGTTATTAGAAAATCAATACCACTTAATTATATGTATATCTCTTAAACCAGTAACATAAACTAATAGGCTCTAAAATTTATGTTAATTGTCATAGTAGAACCCCTTTTCTATGATATTGTGCCGGGTTATTACTTTAGAGTTTTATACATATTAATGCATTATCATATTTCGATCTATTGATTATTAAATTCTTTGAAAAATTAAAACATGGTTGAGTTCAAGTAGTAGATCTAGAGATTATTAGTATTGTTTACTTTCATATATGTAACTTAATGGCTAACATAAAAATACTCTACATTAAATAATTTTGTTTGTATAAACAAAATATATGATTTGAAAATCATCACTTTAATTTACATTTACGTTTTTCTTTTACAATGAGTTCTCAGTCTTTACTTAGTAATTTGTATATTAAACAAGGTAATATTTGTTTACAAATTATGTGTTTTGAGAGAATGAGTTTTGGGAGTGGGGTTGGGGATAGTGGTGTATTGGGGAATGTGATGTATGTTTGTTGATGATTTGGGAATAGTAAGAAAATTATTTTGGTAAAATTTGGAATGTTTGTTCATGTTTTGGGAGGAGACAAATTCTACTGTAACAGTCAAATCAATGTCTTTTTGTTGGGTTTTAAAGGTGTAAATAGATTTTAGTAGTATTTTTTATTATGATATAGTAATAAAATATTGTGACATGTAAATGTATGTATATGTGATTGGTAATGATTGTGATGTAAAGAATATGAGAATTTTGGTTATCTGTCAGTTAAATTGCAAGAAAAATTTAGCCATTTTAGGAGAAAAGGAAGGTACATGTTTACTTACATTATCCCAGAACAAAATTATTTTGGGAGATTGTAACCAAACAAAGCCCAAGTATTTTGAATCATAGTCAATTGTTTTCAATCAATTATTTAAGTTCATCATCTAGAATCCCATCCTAGGTTGATTAGAGATGCATACATGGTATGTGTTTCAAGGGTAAATTTCGCTATAATCCTTGCATGCAAATTAGTCTATTGTATAGCCTAATTGCGCCAACAATTAGCAACCAACAACACTTATGTTTTGATTATTTGAGAATGGTAAGCTGACAGCATGAATCAAAAACACAAATTAAGCAATGACTACGTAAGAAAGGCATGCAACAAGTACAAGAAATTCCCAACCTATATTATTAATCTAATCAATGAATACAAGGAATGCCACAATTTTCACACACAATCCTTCGTGAGTTTTGGGTTTATGCAAATGACAAAATGTGTAGTTGACAACCATAACTACATTAGCTGAGATGGACTAGTCATAGTCTAAAGTGTCTTGACAGTTTTTCCTACTAGAGCTAGCTCACCTTATAACTACTCCACAATTGCCACCCACTACTTTGTGTAACTGCTCTTAGTGACCACCATCATTGTGAGACACATGCCAGAAGTTCGCTATAGTCATGATTTGGCATACCGGTGAAATATCCAATCATCGAGCCACATCATTGAGTCAGTTAACTAAGGATTATTGCCATGTGTGAGCGCGCCAATACCTATTGCCAGCCCAGGCACATGCCTATCTTAAATTTTTGCACATACACTAGAATTCCCACCACTGCGTTATGCAAAGTGTGCTTGAGTTCCCAGCAATTTGTATGCATCACTTAGGCAACGATCTGACACCCCTCATGATGACTAGCTCATTATGCGCATTCCTTGGGCAATAAAAACGAACCAGCCAATTGATCTTCGTAAGAACCTGTACTTGGCCATAGTTTTGTTGCACCAAGTTGGTACATTACCTATAAGCATGCTAAGCTACCATGCCAATGGCATCTAATAGATTATTAGTCTAACAAACCACCCATTTGGAAGAACACAATGCCCTCATTGGAGATGGAGTTCTCCTCGCCCGCCAGTATGCCTCAATCAAGTTTTTAAACTACCAAAGATATAAACTTCTTTCTCAAGTTGCATCCACCTTAAATTCCCTTTTTTTACCACTAAATAAGGTAATTTGTCCACTAAATTTTTTTGCTTTATCTTATAATTCGATGATCCAACACATATTAGACTTTTTTCTCATAATATTGGCGAATAATAGGCAAAATAGTAAGGTGTATTTTGAATCTATCTGACAACTTAAACTGGTATGCCACATTACCAATGCTTTTCATATTCGGCATTAAACTGTGATGTACTATCTTTATGCTAATCTTTTTCTAGATTTATGGGGTTAGCTTTAGTAGTACCTCTCCTCCATATTGAGCTGAACATCTTGTCTATCGATATCAACAAATTTCTTCATCATGCATTAAGCTTTGTCTAAACTGTCTCAGCCTTATCCAACAATTCTTGCCTCATCCTTGCAAAGAAATAGGATGCAAGCACTTACCTTTGGTCATCTACAAGGCTTTCTAATGAGGAGCCAAGGGTTGCTAACCATAAACCAATTTAAACAGGATCAAACTAGTTGTAGACAATTTTTTTGCAAGTTATGACAAAACTCAATTGTATCAAGTAACTCTACTTAATTTTTCTAGCTTGATAAAACAAAATGTCTCAAATATCTTCCAATAGTCCATGATCCTCTTGGTCTAACCATCAATTTTAGGATGATTAGATATGGAAGATTTCAAAGTAGTACCCATCAAATTGAACAAAAAAGTCTAAAACTAGCTAATAATGTAAGTGTTCCTATAACTCACAATGTCCTTAGGCACCCCAAAGTATTTCATCACATACTTGAAAACAAATTTGCGGCTTTCTTGACCAAACAAGTGTTAGGATAAGGAATGAATATACCATATTTTGAAAATCTATCAAGAATAACAAAGATAGGGGTCATACCCTTTACCTTAGGGAAACCAGCAACGAAATCCATAGAGATGGATTGCAAGGGCCTTTTTGGTATGAGTAGGGGTTGTATTAAGCTTCCTTCCTTCCTTATTGCAAACTTGTCTAATTGACATACTAAACAAGTCTTAACATAGGCCTTAACATCATCCTTGATTTTGGGCCAATAATAGTGACAGGACAACAAAGCCAACATTCTACCAATATTAAGATGATCTATCCACTCCAGATCATATGTCTCTCTTAAAATTTCCTTTCTTAAAGGTACACAAGCTCAGCTACCTTTTGCATATAGCAACCTATCCTTTATCTAGTACTTTCGAATCTCATTAGCTTTTACAAGTTCAGTAAGCTTTTTACATACCAAGTTAGTCTACGATGCCTCCCAAATCCATTCCAAGATATTTATTTCCACCAACATTAAGACAGTATTTCAACTTTTTTTTGATTAAAGGCATAAACTATGTCATTATGTTTGCTCGGTCTATGTACCAAAAAATTCCTGCCAACTAGCCTACTTCATAGTCAATTTCTTATGAGTTTGAAAGAAAGTGTTAGCTACATTGTGAGTCATAACAGTGAACTTTGTTCCCAATAAATAGTATCTCCAAGTACTAAGAGAGTGTATCATTGCTGGCATCTCTTTTTCATGGGCATTATACTGAAGTTCTACATCTTGCAACTTATAACTTTCAAAAGCAACTGGGTGTTTTTCTTGCACCAACAAACCACCCATTGCGTAATCGGATGCATTAACTTGCAAAATAAATAACTTATCAATTTTAAGGAGTTTTAACACTTCTCAAAAGTGATAGCTTGTTTACCAACTAAAAAGAACTTTCACATGTAATAGTATTCTCCCACATTGATCCTTTTTCATCAAATTACTCAAAGGTCTTACCATCTTGAAATAATCCTTGATAAACTATCCATTGTAATTATTCAATCCTATAAATGAACATAACTCAATCATCTTGGATGGAATGAGCCAATCCACTACTACTTGCAATTTATTCCCATCCATTTTAATTTTTCCTTGGTAAATGATGTGGCTAAGGAAGGTGATTTCCTTCTTACAGAGTTCACACATTTCTTTCTTTGCATAGAGCTGGAACTCCTATAGTTTTTGAAACACAAGTCTCAAATGCCATAAATGATCATGAAATTCATAAGATTACAAAAAGTGGCAGGTGTGTTGAGTAAGCCAAATGGCATCACAAAAAATTCGTATGAACCATACCTTATGACATATGTGGCCTTACCCTAATCATCAATTGCTATTCGCACTTGCCAATAACTTGATCATAAGTCAATCTTAGTATAATACCTAGTCCGCAACAACCTATTAAATAAATCAAGGACATTAGGAATAAGGTACTTATTTTCCACATGTACCTTATTCAATGCTTGGTAATCCATCTTCAACAAGCTATGCTGCTTTTTCTGAAATAGCATAGGGGAACTATAAGGGCTTTGGAAGGTTGAATTAACCTAGCTTCCAGCATCCGAAAAGTTGTCCACTAGTGACAGTTTTAAGGGTAAATTTATCAATATAAGGTTTTAAGTTCCACTTTAGTTCCTCATTCTTTTCCCCAGCCAACAGGCTACAAAAGATGGGAACAATCCATATTTCTTCTCGCAATATAAATCTAATATGTTGGATATTATTTATGCAATAAATAATTTTTTTGAGGACAAAGAATTTATTAATTGTGAAAAAGATAAATTAAGATAATCTTGAAGGAAATATACTTTTTATCTAATGGTTAAAATCCCATTTGATCTTTTTGAAAATTATATTGATATTTCATTTGAGATGATCCTTCTAATTAAATTTAGCAAACTATTTCATTTTGAAAACTATGTATTTCAAAATTGTAAAGCATTTTTAACTAATTTTCTATTTCTACATCTATATTCTACACAAATTAATCTTATATAGATATGGTTGTACAAATTATGAACACATTCATAAAAATTGAAAATTGTAAAAATAGTATGAATAAATAAAGATTTTTTTTGTTATCTAGAAGTATATTTATTAGTTATTTAGTTTATTAATTTTCTTTTATATTTTGATGAATGTGAATGAACGGTTTCATTATCATGCCAGTGACTTAAAGGGATTACAAAATATAGTCTTAAGTGATTTGTTACAAAAATTTAATGTAATTAAATATATTATCTTTTTAGTATTTTTATAATTTATTATTACAAAACTAAAACAATAATCAATTAAATGTAAAACATGGTTGAATTAGAAAATATAATACCATAAATAAAAAAATTATCATAATATTATGCATGATATTGTTATTTAGAGATCACATAAAACACATAAAAAAATTTATGCATAAAATATTATATTTCATAGTAGTTATAAGTTCATTTTGGCATGTTATTAGTTGGTTAAAAGGCTTTCTAAATCTATCATATTACACTTCATTATTTTTGTTAAGCGGGACCCTTGAATTAATCTCTTTTCTTTATTACTAATGCCTTTTTCATTTCTTTTGATCGCCCAACTAAACTAAATCCTCCATTTCTTCCAATTATGTACTCCGTATTCTCCTAACCTTTTTCTAAGCCAAAAGCTTAAATGCTTTTTTTTTTAGAATCCCCATTTTATAAATCATTGTCATCAATTAATTCCCACCTAATTATTCCTAACCATTTTTTCCATTTCTATAATCATTCCTCTATTCCTCTTCTACTTTATCACTTTTGGACCACAACCATTTTAAACATCAGAATCAGATTCCAAAATATTAGATATGGTTTGTTGAGTCAGCATGTCGTTAATTGGACGGAATGCTTTGTAAATTATTTTGATTAGACTTCCTTATTTTTGTTGAGTAGGACCTTTGGATTAGTCTCTTTGCTTTGTTGATCAAACCTCTTTTTCATTT
This sequence comes from Jacaranda copaia, assembly GCA_014898725.1. Classification (NCBI taxonomy): domain Eukaryota; kingdom Viridiplantae; phylum Streptophyta; class Magnoliopsida; order Lamiales; family Bignoniaceae; genus Jacaranda; species Jacaranda copaia. The sequence goes on along the minus strand of JACGDI010005459.1, from coordinate 243,408 downwards.
CGGTCCAATTACCTAACTGAACTAAATCCTCCATTTCTTCCAATTACATACTCAGTACTCTCCCAATATTTTTGTAGCCAAAACCTGAAATGCTTTGTTTTAGAATCCCCACTTAATGAATTATTATCATCAATTAATTTTGCCCTAATTATTTCTAACCATTTTTCCATTTTTATCATCAATTCCTCTACACCTCTTCTACTTTATCTCTTTTGGACCACAATCATTTTAAACACCAGCATTAGGTCCCAAAATATTAGATATGGTTTGTTGAGTCAGCATGTCATTAATTGGTTAAATTTTTTTGTAAATCTATCACATTAGAATTGGTTATTTTTGTTAAGCGGGACCTTTGAGTTAGAATAATTTCTTCATCCTTCCATAGGTCATTTTAAAAAAAACTAGAAAAGTGCACATCTGATGCACATATATAATTATTATCAAACATTATAAATAGTAAATTTTTGAAATTATTATTATAAACTAAAAATTTTTATCCGACAATAGAAACTTTTTTGTGACATTGTTTAGGAATATTCTAATGAAGTTTCATAAATACTCAAAAAGTGCACCTATGATGCATGTGATAGTTATTATCTAATCATTATCATTGGCATGTATAATGTTTAAACTAGCAACATAAAGTAACTTTTAGATTACTTCAATTATAGATGTATATTTTCCTAATGATAATATTTGATAATAATTGTACATGTGCATAACATGTGTACTTTTCTAATATTTTTAAAACTTCAACACAATATTTAATATTCCTAAACAATGTCAGAAAAAGGTTTCTATAATTGCAGGTAATATTTTAATTTTATAATATTAGTTTTAAAAATTTCCTAGTGATATAGTTTAATAACAATTATACATGTGCTTCGCATGTACACTTTTCTAGTTTTTAGTTTCTAGTTTTGACTTGTATGAAGTTAGCACTCTAGGTCATACATCATGGTAAAAAATATCGATTCTAATGTTTATTGTTTTTTTCTTCCTTTTGGGGAGATGAAGTGGGGTTAAGAAAATGTTAGATCTTAATTAGACTGATTTTAATTCATTGATCCTCAAAGATTGACATGAAAAAGGAAACACTTTACCAACAGAGCAAAAGTTTGGTATTGATCCGCAAAGATACATATATAGTCTCACAAAAGAAACAATTTATCATATAGATAAAAAAATGGCAATTAGAACGCATCTTCAAAAGTATTGTAATTCATCTTTCAAAGAAGAAAAAGTTTTGGATTGATAATTCAAATGCATCTACAATGCATCTACAAAGATAGATGCCTATGCAATTAGGTTTCTGAAGAAGAAAAAGTTTTAGCTTGAAAATTGAAAGGTATTTTCAAAGATACTACCTATGTAATCTAATTCCCAAAGAAGAAAAAGTTTTAGTTTCGACTGGCTTGATTCATTTGGAAATTCTTTGAGGGTAAAAATCTTTAGGGATAAAGATGCTTTGCATCCGAACTATGCGTATTTTTACACTTTGTTAACTAAGCCTTTTTTTTGTGGTCATATTTTACCATCTGGACTATACGTTTTCTTTCACCTAGCCATATATGAACCAATTTTAGTCAAATATTTCATAGTATTCCATTAAAGGAGTGGTCATAGTCTTTTCTAAAGGTATTTGTTACCAATTTAAACTTGAATTATCACAGGATATGCATCTAAAAGTACATTGAGAAAAGTTTGTAGCATTTTGCAATTTAACAAGGCTACACCAAGGAGATGACTGTCATATTCATAAAATTAGAAAATTTGACTATAATACTTGGAAAAGGAGGCTTTTAGCATTGATGTGATGAAGATTTTCTATAATAGTCCACTAGAATTTGTTTGTATATGGTAAGATGAAAAAAAAGAAGTGTAGTTCAGATAGTAAAGTGTCACAGAAAAAAGTTCAGTTAGCAAAGTATAAAAACATGCATAGTTCTGATGTCAACATGTTTTTCTCCCAAATCTTTAATTGATGCCTTCTTTGATTCGCCTCAATTGGACACACACACACACACACACACACATGTAAGAGGATCTTTGCCTTCAATGCTAACTACTCATATGCATTCTCTCTAAATTATTTGTGCAATCACTATATTTTCACTTCTGTTTTCAACTATTCAACTAACAAAAACATCCACATTTATTCCTTCCGCATCTAATTTTCCACCTTACATTGATGTTGAGGAACTCCGACACACTCAATCACTCCCTACATTAGAAAATAATTTGAATTATGATGGTTCGATTATTTCTAATTCTCCACCTTGCATTGATTCTAATCATGATGGTTTCACTATTTATATGTGTTGATGTTGGTCGAGATTTAATATGTAGGGTTCCTCAACATCTGCCTCAAGATCACTAATTTTCCTTTTTCTTGTAGCGTGTAGAATATGTTTAGATTATAAATTATAAAAAGGTATAAAAGTAAAAACTTATAGTAATATTCATATCTACTATTTATAATTGGTCATATTTTGAATTACAAAAGAAATTGTAATCAATATATGATGAAAATATCATGATGTATTAAGATGTATAAAACACTAATGTAATATTCCAATACATTATCATACAAAAGTCTTTGCATTATGATTTAACTTAAAATTTCATAACATTGTACTTTATTTAACTAGTTTAAGAAATATACATCTCAATGAAAATAATTTTCTAATAACTATTAAGTGCATCACACGTGCACTTTCTAGTATTTTTGAAATTCCACATAGTATTCCTAAACAAAGTCACAATTTTTTTTTACATGCAATTTTTTAATTTTATAATATTAGTATTAAAAATTTTTTTAGTGATAATATTTGATGACAATTGTACAAGTGCATCATACATGCACTGTTATAATATTTTTAGAGCTTCAACATATTACTCCTAAACAATGTCAACAAAAGATTTTTGTTATTAAAATGCAAATTTTTAATTTAATAATATTATTTTTAAACATTTTCTAGTGATAATATTTGATAAAAATTATACATATGCATAATATGTGCACTTTTCTAGTTTCTAGTTTCAAATTGTAAGTAGTTAGCACTCTCATGGTAAAGAATGTTGATTCTAATAATTTTTTGTCTTTTTTTTCTCTTTGAGGGAGATCAAATAGGGTTAAGAAAATATTTGATCTTAATTGGAATGATTTTAATTCATTGATCCTCAAAGATTGGCATGACAAAGAAAAACACTTTACCAACACAACAAAAGTTTGGTATTGATCCACAAAAATACATATGCAATTTGACAAAAGAAACACTTTACCAGAGAGAAAAAAATTATTATTGAAATGTATCTTCAAAAGTACTACATATGTAATTCAGCTTCCAAAAAAGAAAAAGTTTTAACCTGATAATTGGAATGCATCTTCAAACTTATTGCATATACGTACACTCCAATTTTCAAAGAAGAAAAAGCTTTAGCTTGATAGTTGGAATGCAGCTTCAAAAAAAAGGTACCTATGTGATCAAGTTTTCAAAGAAGAAAATGTTCTAGCTTGGTAATTGGAAACTTCGTTAAAGATACTACCTATGTAGTCCTATACTTGAAGAAGAAAAACGTTTAGCTTAGATCAGTTTGATTGGTCCTGAAGTTCTGTGACGGTAAAATCTTTAATTGGTGGCTTTTTTGGTTCACCTCAATTGGCCCTATATATAATAGGATAGCTACTTTCATGTCTAATTACTTTCATGTAATTCCCTTCAAAATAATTGTGCATTTACTATATTTCCATGCATGAATTCATCTATTGCACCAACAATAACATCTACATTTATTCTTTACTTGTCTGATTCTCCACCTTAAACGTTTGCACCAACCTCCCACATGGTTAGTTGCAATTCAGTCGAAAAATTTTCCTATTAGTTTAGTAGTATTTAATAATGATATTCCACTAGGCTTGTGTTGATACTATACATATAGTTGGTAGTAATATATTACTGTTCATATAAAGGATATTAACTCAATACACAATTCTACATAAGATAAGTACAAAAGATAAAATATAGGTTTCACACCTTCGTCCTAATTTACCCTAATCCAATAATTCAAGAAAATGTGCTTTTACCTGCAAAATGTGCAGGGTACCGGGACCATTTCCTTTTTCCCCAGCCTCCCCTATGGCCAGTTGCAATTTAATGGTGAAATTTCCCTATTAGCTTAGTATTTAATAATGATATTCCACTAGGTCTATGTTGATACTATACATATAGTTGGTAATAGTGTCAAGGTGGATGTTGAGGAATTCCAACACTTTTGTTCTCACCCTACATTAGGAAATAGTTTGACTCATGATAGTTCCATTATTTTTGATTCTCCACCTACCCCAGCACACCTAAAATTAGAAAGTAATTTGAATCATGATGGTTTCACTATTTATATATGCTGATTTTTGACATGATTTAACATGTAGGGTTCCTCAATATTTGCCTCAAAGTCACTAATTTTCTTTTTTCTTGTAGTGTGTAAAGTATTTTTAGATTAGAAATTAAAAAAAATATAAAAGTAAAAATTTCTGATAATATTCATATCTACTATCTATAGTTGGTCCCCTTTTGAATTATAAAAGGAATTATAATAAATATATGATGGAAATATCATGATGCATTAAGATGTTTAAAACATATATGTACTAAAATTTGCTAATTTAAAATATCCAATATCATAAATCAAAAGAAAATCTCCAACCACATCCCAACAAAAAGCACTCAAATTATACAATTTATACATTAGATTTTATCTGTGCCATGCGAATTGACACAAACCTATAGAATCAAATTCAATTCCTCAATATGATTGTTTCATTTTGGTTCATTTCTTTTAGTATATGAATGTACGTATTGATACTTTTTTAATGGCTAATTAATATGATAATTTTTAATATGATAAGTTAATATACTAAATTACATAATTTACTAATTGTGAAACTAATAAGCTAAAGCGACAACACTTATTGACTAATAATTTTATGTTCTTCTAGATAGTAGTTTCATCCAAATCCATAACACCAAAACACCCTCAAAATTTTTGTAAAATTTTTATCAAACCCATCATGAATATCAATGAAATTTATACCACTATAAACTTGAAATTAGCTTTCATTTTTTTGGTTTTGAAACCAAGAGGAGACTAACTCAAAACATGCTTAAACTTTTCTAGTTTTGAAACAAAGAAGAAATTAACTTAGAATATGAGGAGGATTTTGAAATTTCCACACATTTTTCTAGTTTTGAATATGTTTCATCCAAAGAAATATTGACATTCTAAGAAGTCATTGCAAATCCTGAGAAATCAGACCATTGGGGCATTCACTTTGATTCTCAACAAATCATTGTCTTATGGCACCCCAACACCCTCGGTTGCCAAAAATAGGAAAATAAAAAGAAAAAGAAAAGACCTCACAAAATAACAAGTACCCACAAAGCAATAACCAAGAGTGGTAACACAAAGTTGAGCATAAAACTATCTACTCATTCTAATGTTCGATTTCTCAAATACCAAGCTATTTCCCAAGCAAGTATCATATATATAAACTTGTGCTTGCATGTGATCTAATATTATGCAATTCAATTACAATGCACATTTTGATATTAAACAAGGCATTATTACTCATTTAAGACCACTTGTAGTGTAAAAGATGTATCTATAAACAATTCAGAAGAAGCAAATAGATATTAGAAGAAGTCTTTCTTATTGAAGAAAGTGTTAGTGGAGGAACGGAGCCTTCTTCTCTGTGCAAAAATAGGTAGCTTGAGTATGAAACAACCTAAATCAACTCAACCAAAAGAAGGTTTTGCAACGGCACTGACAAACAAAATGCTAGCATAAGGGATTCTTTTAGCTTTCTCTTTTTCTCTTTTCCACTACCCTTTAATAGACATAAAACATTTTTTGATGCATGAAGGAATTGTTTGTTTTGTTTTCATATGAAGTATCAGATGAAACTAGGGAAGAGGTTTTGAGGGAAGTGAGTTGTGGATTCTAGATTTTAATTTCAAATAACCTTTGCAACTTTAATTTAATTCTATGTGTTGATTAATGAAAGGGTAATTTTGGAGCTCCAAAATTAGTATGAGGACTTCTATTTGTGAGATAAAAATGCCTTTTTTTTTTTTTGTATAATAGTATATATTAGCTTTAAAAAATTCCTAGTGATAACGCTTAACAACAATAATACATGTGCATCACGTGTGCACTTTTCTAGTTTCTAGTTTCGACTAGTAAAAAGTTAGCACTCTTGGTCATATCTCGTGTTAAAGATTGTCGACTCTACTAGTTCTTGTCTTTTTCTTCTCTTTGGGGGAGATGAAGCGTGGTTAAAAAAATACTAGATCTTAATTAGAATGAATTTAATTCAATGATACTAAAAAATTGGCATGACAAAGGAAATATTTTACCAACATAGCAAAAGCTTGGTATTGATCCACAAAGATACCTATGCAATTTGACAAAAGAAACACTTTACTAGATAGAAAAAAAAAAAAAAAACATAATTGGAATGCATCTTCAAAGGTACTGCATATGTGATCCAACTTTCGAAGAAGCAAAAATTTTATTTTAGTTTGATAATTGGAATGCATCTTCAAAGATAGCTACCTTAGCTTGATAATTGGAAGGCATCTTCAAAGATACTTGCTATGTAATCCAATTATTGAAGAAGAAAAAGTTTTAATCTAGACGAGCTTGATTGACCTAGAAATTCTTTGGGAATAAAATCTTTAATTGATGGCTTCTTTGGTTTGCCTTAGTTAGCTCTCTCTCTCTCTCTCTATATATATATATATATATGTGTGTGTGTGTGTGTGAGAGAGAGAGAGAGAGGATACTTGCCTTCAATGCTAATTGCTTTCATGTAATTCTCTCCAAAATATTTGTCCAATCACTATATTTCCACACATGGATTAATCTATTCTACCACCAGCAACATCTTTATTTATTACTTCCTCATTTGATTTTGTACCTTGCATTGATGTCAAGGTGGATGTTGAGGAACTCCGACACACTCAATCACTCACTACATTAGAAAATAGTTTGAATTATAATGGTTCCATTGCAGTTGATTCTCTACCTTGCATTGATGTCAAGGAATTTCGGCACACTCAATCACACCCAATATCAAAAAATAATTCGAATCATGATGATTTCACTATTTCTATATGTTGTCATTGAACGTTATTTAATATGTAGGGTTTCTCAATGTTTGCCTTACAGTTACTTTTTATTTTTCTTATAGTGTATAGATTTTTTTTAGATTAGAAAATATAAAAAATATAAAAGGAAAAGGTCTTACTAATATTCATATCTACTATCTATAGTTAATCATATTTTTGAACTATAAAAGAAATTATAATCAATATGATCGAAATATCATGATACATTAGAATATATAAAACACCAATATAAAATTTCGATACTTTATCTTAGAAAAGGTTTACCAGCGTTAAGATTTAACTTAAAATTTGACAAGTTTTTACTTTATTTTACTAGTTTAAGAAATACACATGTTAATGATAATGATTCCCTAATAACAATTATGTGCATAACATGTGCACTTTTCTAATATTTATAAAACTTCAACATGATACTACTGAACAATGTCAAAAAAGTTTTTATTATTTAACACAATTTTTTAATTTTATATTATCAATTTAAAAAAATTGCTAATGAGAATTTGATAACACTTATACATGTACCTCACATGTGATGATCATGAATATCGCAAAGACTTTGATCAACCCTAAAAAAGTTTTAGTTTGATAATTGAAATGCATCTTCAGAAATGCTATCTATATATGTAATCCAATTTTGAATAAGAAAAAGTTTTAGCTTTATAATTGAAATGAATTTTCAAAGATAGCTGCTTATGTAATCAAGTTCTAGAAGAAGAAAAAGTTTTAGCTTGATAATTGGAATGTATCTTCAAAGATACAGCCTATATATAATCCAGCTTCCATAGAAGAAATAGATTTAGCTTGATAATTAGAATGCGTCTTCAAAGATACTGTCAGTATATGTAGTTGCCTATGTTATACTACCTGTATATGTAGTTGCCTATGTTATCTTGTTTTCAAAGAAGAAAAAGTTTTAGTTTGATAATTGGAATGCATTGTAAGGATACTGCCTACATGTGTAATATAGTTTCCAAGTAAGAAAAAGATTAAGCTTGATAATTAGAATGCATCTTCAAAGACAGCTATCCATGTAATCAAGTTTCTAAAGAAGAAAAAGTTTTAACTTGATAATTGGAATGCATAATCAAAGATACTGCCAATGTAATCCAGTTTCTGAAGAAGAAAAAGTTTTAGCTCAGACTTGCTTGATTAATACATAAATTCTTTGAGGGTCCAATCTTTAATTGATGGCTTCTTTGGTTTGCCTTAGTTGGCTATATATATGTAAGAGGATCCCTGCCTTTATGGCTAATTACTCTCATATAATTCTCTCCAAAATATTTATGCAATCACTATGTTTCTACACATGGATTCATCCATCCGAGAATCATTAAAGTTTCAGTTGTAGTTGGTGCAAATTTTATGCATTTTTGATTTTGTTAATTGTAGTGGATTTCGGTCGAAGAACTACCAAAACAAATCTTCTTCCATCCACAACAAATTTTTCAATTTCCAAAAATGGAAAATCAGGTTTATTTTAAAACAATTTTGGAAGCAGTGGAGGTCTCCCCTAATTACAGTCCTATGAAAATTTGTATATTTATTCTAAAGGAGAAATATCATTAGACTGCCAAAGTTGTTATTGAAAAGGCTAATTTAGCGTTTGTTGGAGAAGAAATTAGGAGGACTATAATCATCTCAAATGCAAGTTCATATTAATCACATGATGAAGATTAGCCAGGGGCAACATTATGTAAGCGTTAATTTGAATTGTATTTATATATATATATAATTATGTATTCATTTTGATCAGTTGCTTGCAAGTGCTTTTAGCATGTTTAATTAGTTGGATTCTCACTATTTTTTAAGCATGTATAGGGATCAAAGGAAAAGAATTTTTGGTTCGAGACTTGACCATCATATATACTGATCAAAATAGAGTTGCCGTGGAGACTTGGGGATAGAGATCAATATTCTTTGTAGGGGCCAATATGGCACTACATATGTATTGGTATAAACAATTTTATCGTAGTTATTATTTCTATGGTAAAAGTTATCTGGTGCATTTTTTTGTTTTTTCAGGAATATAAATTTATTATTGAGAAATCATATCCCTAGGAAAAAGATGGTGTTTATAGACTAATCTCGCAGGTCTACAACCGACAAAATCTTTGTGCATTCTACACTGTTAATGGCTTCACAAATAACTTACAGATAGTGTCCTTGGGTATTGTATTAAAGGATTATGCATTGATTGTACAGATGCAGTCTAATTATTGGGATGCATCAATAATTGGGTACTACATTAATCCCTCCAACATTACCACCTTTGCTTGCAATGGATGGCTGAGGGTTTGTAGTGCCCGAAGCACTGGAGTAATCCAGTAGCCGGGAGCATGCCGCAACAAAAGGATGGTCCCCTATGTATTTCATTCTTTCCGGAAGGGAAAAAAAACGTACCACCATCATAGTGAACTTCTCCTTGTGATTGGGATGATGTAGATGCCTCCCAGTTGGGGTAGATCGAATCAGAGTTTCCTTAGGTAGCCACTGACCTACAGTTATCCTTAAACTTCTGTGCTTGGTGGAGAAGAAGTGAATTTTGGCAATGCTGGACCTGTTGCACTTATCAACAATGCAACACCACCACCATCGGTGTATGCATTATGTGGTGCGGAAGCTAAATCTAAATATTCTCTTAGAGCTTTTCTAGATGTTAGTGATTGGATACCCTTAAAGATAGAATATGACTTAGATTTGGCTAAGTATTGGTGGTAAGTATGATGAATAATACTTAAACACTTATGTTAAATAGCTACAAAAGTATACCATTATTTTCTTTTCTCCTTTTTCTTTCCCTCCTTTTTTTGTTAATCATTTTGTATGTACTAGAAATTTTAGGTTTAAATGAATCAGAATTCTATTTTGGATATTGGTCTGAGTTCTGGTTTTTGGTGAAGGATATCTCTTTTGCTGCTGCTAAACTGTTGGTTACATGTTATCTTTTACTGATCTATGCTGGCCAATAATCTATTTCGCTAGATGGTATTTTGCTACTGAATATTGTTGAATGCATCTAAATGTGGTTGGACTTCTCTTCATTTTGCTATTACTCATTTGATGGATATTTTTGCCCACTGGACTACTTTGAATGGCTGCCTTTTATTTTGCTCTAAGAGTTTACTGGCCGCATTGCTTGGAGTCTATTGTACGGACGTTTTACTCAGAAGTTTGTACTTAAACATGTTTCATATGTGAAGTTTATAATTAACAAATTAGATGAAATTATGAATTTAGTTAAAATTTGAAATTACTTTTTTGTCATTTCAATTTATAGTTTAATATTGAACAAATTTCGAATTTTCTTAAATATTAAAAAGTTAATTATAAAAAGATAGAGATTATAAAACTAGAAAATATAATTTTTTAAGTTGAGGTAGAATCTAAAGTTTTAAAAACTTAATTAAAAATAAAATAATATTAAGCAAAGTAAAAAAGGAAAAAGGAAGAAGTTGTCACTCATCAGTTTAGCGACAACTTGAAACATATAAAAGAATCAAATGGCCATTTGGCCATGACTCAATTTACTGTTGTAATGAAAAAACCCAAAAATTTCAAAAGTCATTCATTATTTAACGTGCGGGTGTGTGTGTTAAGAATTTGAATAATACACTTTGAATAATGTGACTTTTTAAAATATTTAAATGTTACAATACTTTATTAGGTACATGAAGTTATTTAAATTCTTCAATCAAATGAATGAAATTTTTTTATTCATAGAAGTTCATTGAATTAATTAATTATGGGATTTATCTGCTTCTAATTTATATGCCCATCAAAAAATTGAACTTTATGTTTATAAACAAGATTATGTACCTTGGCATGTTTATTTCATATCTTGGATTTTGGTCCTTAAATTTAAAATTATTATTTCGACATAATAAATTATATATTAAATAAATTTAGCTTAGTGTAACACCCCAATTTTCAGTATTTTTAAATTAAATTATAATTTGGTATTAAAATAACTAATGTTATGAAATAAATTATAGAGTAGAAACAATCATATCTAAAATTTTCAGAGGCTCAATTGACGACGGTCTAAGAGTCCTGAGATCCATTCATAAATCTGAAAAGTTGCCTTCTATAGAACAATGAACCCAAAACTTTTCTTAATTCTCCACAAAAAGACAAAGCCTTTTTCCACGGTGAACAAAAACTGACCGGAGAGCAAGAAAACGACACCGTGAGTCACGTCCTTTTATCAGCGCAAACAAATTCAAGTCAAGGGCGTAAATAGATATTAAACGAATCGAATACATTATTTTTATATTTTTATTTATTTAATTTTTTAAATATTTGAAAGTGGATACGAATTTGATCGATATTTAAAAATGAAATCTGAATTCGTATTCATCAAATATCAGTTGAATTCAAATATATTTATATTCGATTATAATAATTCAGATCATTCATGTTTTATTAAACTTATTTATATTCAAATGATCTTTTTATATTTATATTTAATGATAATTATTTATATATATTTATTTACAAATATGTAAATACATAAATTTATAAATTTATAACAAATACATATTTTAATTATATAAGGAATTATATAATTTCATTAAAAAAAAAATCAAACAAATAACATAATTTTTAATTAATAATTGACTTTATAATTAATTAGTAGTACTTATTAATAACAACAATGATTTTTAAGTATATTAGTTATAAAGTTAACCAACAATAACTATATTGATTAACTTTATTCTTTAATTTTTTCTCTATATTACAATAATTTTTTAAATCTATTCTTTTTTCTTCTCAATTTTTCAATTATAGTTTATATACATACATATATGGATTATGAAATTTTTATTAAAAAAATATAAATAATATATTATTTAATAAATATATATTTAAAGTGAATATTAAATAAATTAAATATATATTTACCATATTTATATTTATTTATAATCAAGAATCTATTAATCGTATATAAACAATATTCATTTTAAATAAATACAGATAAATTTTATATAAATAAATACGAATACAAATAATAAATAAATTTTCAAATATTCATTTATAGCACAACCAAATAACCCCTTGAAATGGCGAGGAATAGTGCCAGAAAATTGAGAGGCAGCGAACGTGAATTTGGTGGTGGCAGTCAGACGACGGTGAGCGGCGGAATGGGGATATTAGACAGCAGCAGTTGGCGGGTTCATCGAGGAGAAGCTTTTGGTAGCTTTAATTTGAGGATTGGGCCACTCACTAAGGAAAATTTGAGACGGTAGCGATGCGGTGGCTTACAGCCGCGCATGGCTGTTTTTTCGGCCAATTGGCGGGCTTACAACAACATACCCTAAAATGTTTTGAGGTTCCTCTTACTCAGAATCAGCTTCTGGTCGGAATATCTTCCATCTCCGGCAGTGGTGGCCGGTGGCTGACTGCGGTGCGGCGGTGGCATTTTGGTGGTGAGGGCTGAGTTGAAATTATGGTTTGGCAGTAGCTAGGCTTTGACATTGGGGGGAACTTAGCCCAATTTGGTAATTCCTTGGACCCATTTTGGTCTGTTTCCGTTGAATTCAAAATTTAATTGTAGATTTGATTAGGCTCGACCAAATAATGCAGAAATGGATTTAGCCCGAAACATGAGAGGAAAGAGAAGTAGTAAGAGAATTAGAAAGAATTATCTGGACTTGTGAGTAGGTACAATTTGATTCCATGATTTATAAAACGAGGTTCCTCTAAGTATATTTAACACTAAACCCAAAGCCAATTAGTCCATGTCGACAGTTTATATGAAATGGAACTTAATTTTTAAAAATAATTAAGCCCGAATTGTTAATTAGTTCAATCAAATTGAATTAACAAGAGTAAATAATAACAATCAATAACTCAAGATATTTATTAGAATTACATTGGTTAAACTTAAAAAAAATAGATATATAGTAGTATATTTTTGGTTTAAGATATAGATCATATCCAAATAGTATTTTAAATAATATCTGAATGCATAAAGTATTTAGTGGGAATAAGAATTTGACATATAAATTTTGGTTTAGTTTGGATAGGATCGATTTTTGAGATTAAAACCAAAAATTGATCCAATTCAATTGGTTTTTAGAAAACAAATTCAATTCAATCCAATTTTTGATTTTTTTGGATTGGTTCATCGTTTTTTTTGGATTGGATTGATTTTGAACACCCCTACACAGGGGTATAACTATTTGTTAATTATGATACCTTAAACACAATAATTGTTGCTATTTGGTTTGTAAAAATAATTAAAGTGATAAAATAAACATTTTTGTTACCTAATATCTATAATTAGTGATTACTTTTTATTGTCACTCATTATTTTGTCATTAACTTACCTTTTTTTCATAGTAATATTTACCCTTGCTATGGACAATCCATAGATGATACTTATTCTTTTATATATATATATATATATATTAGTTTTCCTAAGAATAATATGCAAAACTAATCTATTATGCTTCCAACAAAAAATGTTACAAATTGACATGTCATAATTTTTATTGCTTGTTATTAAAAAAAATTAATATATTTGCTATGAAAATTTTTAACTATAACTTATATACCGGTTAGTAAATTAATTTTATAATATTTTTTGCAATGGGTATCTAAATTTTTTACAGTGACTCTATTATCACATCAAAGTACATTGCATTGGTTTTGCTCCATTGGCCGCTCAATTTTATTAGATTTTTAAAGCTGTTTAGGTAAAGAAAATATTTGATATCTAACTTTTGCTTTCTTGTTTTGTCCCTTTTAAGATACACATTATAAAAAATTAAGGTATCAATTACTACTTTACTAATACTAAAAATTCATAGTTTTAATTGACATGATTAAATTCAAAATAGATATTCTTATAAATAACTATCCTACAATCAATTCATTTTTGATGATTATTTTATTTTTAGACATATTAATTTCTCTATGGATTAAGCTAAGCTGTTGCTTTTCAAACAAACAAGGCTATGAATTAAAAAATTATAATTTTTATTTCTTGTAATTTAAAAAATTACATTTGTTATTTCAAAGTTGGCTTGTTTGATTTCATAATTGATTTCATAATTTTTATTTCTTGTAATTTAAAAAATTACATTTGTTTAACATTAATTACAAATTGACTGTAATTGATTCTTTAATTTTTTATTGTGATATTTTCAGTATGGGACGCTCCATGGTGCATGAGAATTGCCGGCATTTGCTTGATGTGGAGCGGTGCTCTTGCGTATTTGAGATGATTGTACAGTTGCTTAAGGTTTCTTGCAGCAAGGGTGCAATATGTTTTCGAATCCTTTGGTTGCAGAAAGTGTATAGGATGTCAAACTGGTAAATATGTGTGGGGTATATTTTTCTTTTCTCTATTAAATTAATGAACTTACAATCAAATGATATCATTAAGTACTACGGTTGCAATCACATCTCCTAGTCTATAACATTAAGCCCATTTGAAATAATTGCAACAATATTACCAAACTATTAGTTGTCATAATTTTTTTTACACAAAATCCTCCAATGCTACCGCGGGTTTTGGCGTTGACCCCTATCTTGTATATTCATATCAAATTCATACTTTATGATCAGTACAAAGCAAAAGTTGTAAACGAGGACTCCTCCTTGCAAAAATGCTTATTCTAGAAAAACATATAAACAGGGAGGACTCCAATCTTACAAGGTCCTAATTTTATTTACATGGATTTTCTATATCTATACAAAGTGCACAACAGAAATTGCATATGAGCCAGCCCATTGCGCATTTTTCAGCCTTCTTGAATCAGGCCGAAGTTAGGCCAATAAGCCCCAATGGTGCTTGAAGATCATGGGACCACCAATGACCATCTGGATGGGCTAAGCCCAACAACATTCTAAGCCCATCGAACTGTTCAAGAATGGTGTTCAGCCCTGAAGCCAAAATTCAGACACGGCTCATTCAGACGGAAGCCCAAAATGTTGGGCCCCATCAGCAGAGCAGCCTACCCCATTCATTGAGGCCCACTGGACAAGCCAACCCTTGCAAAATTGCTCGGCCCAGTAGGTCCATCCGAGCACAATGGCAAACATAAGTGGCCCAGAGAAGGCCTCCACATCACGCCATCCCAGGACTCTTTCTCGATACATCATCAGAGTTTAATTTCAGCCATCCACTACCATAATAATGCTAATTTGTAAGGCGGGGGTTTGTAGGATGGAACTGGAAAGAACCTTCAGAGCAATCTTCACGTTTCAGAACATCCAAAGCATTGCATAGAATTCTTCCACATGCCAAACTTCGCTCTCGGCTTAATTAGGATCCTTTAGCAGATAGATAGAGTGAGTTAATTTTCACTTTAGTGCTTGTGGCACTGTCATGATGTCAAGGTTTCACTAATGCTGATTTACAAGTCGGAATGAGTATTACAGTTTGAAGCAAAAAGGTGTCGGAAGTATGGTGGGCATAATTAAAAAAACAACTCACTTAGAGTAAGAGAATAGAAGAGAGAAAGTCATTTTCTATATAATGGACACAAATGATTTCATGAAATGACACCTATTTATATAGAGTTCCAAATTAAAGCTTTACAAATCCAAAACACTTCTTTGACTCTATAGGAAATATATATCTTGACTATTCTACATTTGATTATCTAGGAATTACACAAATATAAATATGTTTAGCGACTCTTTGAAAATCAAGATTATTACTTTCGACATGCCCTTTAAGTTTGCTTCTTGCAATCTCGCAGCCCAAGCAAATTTTACATCCTTTTAATTTTTTCATTTATAATCATCCCATGCTTAGTCTCATCTCGTTCAAAACTCAATATGGAAATCACCACCTCAATTGATGTGGTGTCTACCTAGTCCTTGACCTCAACAAGGTCCACAATCTATTGCTAGATCACCTTGATTCCTATAGTGGTTATCATTGTTGATCTCCATTTTCATGCTCATTTGTGGAGCTCATTTCCGACAACAAGAATTTCACTCAACACAAAAGGCATAATGTGGAATGGTAGGGTAGTGCATGCTTCTTGTATACCACCATATCCTATGGAGTTGAAGGGGGCACCAACTGGAATAGTACATAAATTGGAGAAGACTTAAAAGCTCTTAGGCAAGGTTAAAGGCCCTTTTTAGATGTACAAAGACATCATGGATATATCACCCTTACTAGAAAGGCTATAAATAAACCATGGCCACTTTTCAACAAGGTATGCTTATTATCACTCAAAGCCTTTACTCTGTTACTCTAGTGTCTAGTTGATTAAGTATTAATTTGAGCGTCGGAGTGCCTTAGTAAAAGACCCATTGACAAGCCCGACGTGTGCTATTAGTTGCATGACTCGACTTAATTACATCAAGAAACACCCTTCTCAGCCTTCCTACTGGTTGATTGGATTGGAAATCAGCCCAATTTGCCCCAAAGCAATTTACACCCCCATCACTACTATTTATAGTTGGTCATATTTTAAATTATAAAAGAAATTATAATCAATATATGATAGAAATATCATGATAAAATAAAATATATAAAAAACCAATGTACATAATATTCCAAGATAATATCATACAAAAGGGTTTCCACTGTTATAATTTAACTTAAAACTTCACAACTTTGTACTTTATTTCACTTATTTAAGAAATATACGTGTCAATTATAATGATTTTCTAATAACTATTAGGTGCATCATACGTACACTTTTCTAAATAAGTACTAACAAAGTAAGAAAATTCAACAATTCGCTAAAAAAGAATAAAAAAAAAACATTCATAACCACTTGTTAAACAATTGATTTATTAACGTAAGTTTTTCTAATTATGATTGAATTTAAGTGGCTAGACAAAGTTGTAGTTATCCATCCATCCTTCTTAAAAAAGTTATTCAGGGTACGTTGAAGTATGGGGTGAAAAGCACATTTTCCTAATATATGAGAAGGGAAAGGCCTTGTCATTTTCCAGAGCTACTGGTTGTTGTCCTGTCATTATCTATTCCTTTGTTTAAAATAATAATTTTCTATCTTTAAATTCCGACATAATATTCCTACACAAAGTAACAAAGGGATTTTTGTTATTACAGGCAATTTTTTAAATTTTGTAATATTAGTTCTAAAATTTTCTTAGTGATAATGTTTGATAACAATTATACATGTCCATAACACGTGCACTTTTCTAATATTTTTAAAACTTCAATATAATATTCCTAAACAATGCTAGAAAAAGGTTTCTAAAATTACATGTAATTTTTTAATTTTATAATATTATTTATAAAAATTTCCTAGTGATATTGTTTGATAACAATTACACATTTGCATCACATGTGCACTTTTCTAGTTTCTAGTTTCAACTCGTACGAAGTTAGCACTCTAGGTCATATATCATGGAAAAGGACGTTGAACGTAATATTTCTTGTCCTTTTCTTCTTTTTGGGGAGATGAAGTGGGGTGAAGAAAATGTTGGATTTTAATTAGGATGACTTTAATTTATTGATCCTCAAATATTGATATGACAAAGAAAACACTTTACCAATAGAGCAAAAGTTTGGTATTGATCCACAAAAATACATATGTAATCTCACAAAAGAAATACTTCACTTGACAAACAAAAAAAA
>JACGDI010005459.1:213341-225632 GCA_014898725.1 Jacaranda copaia | reverse complement strand
AAAAAAAAAAAATGACAATTGGAATGCATCTTCCAAGGTACTGAATATGTAATTCAACTTTCAAAGAAGAAAAAGTTTTAGATTGATAATTTGAATGCACTTTAAAGACAATTGCCTGAGTAATTAGGCTTTTGAAGAAGAAAACATTTTAGCTTGAAAATTGGAAGGTATTTTCAAAGATACTGCCTATGTAATCTGCTTGCCAAAGAAGAAAATGTTTTAGTTTACATTAACTTGATTGATCCGAAAATTCTTTGAGGGTAAAAATCTTTAATTGATGGCTTCTTTGGTTCACCTCATTTGGATATATATATATATATATATATATATGTAAGAGGATCCATGCCTTCAATGTTAATTATTCTCGTGTATTCTCTGTAAAATATTTGTACAATCCTTATATTTCCACACATGGAGTCATCTATTATTCCACCACCACCACCACCACCAACATCTACATTTATTCATTCCTTGTTTGATTCTTCATCTTACATTGATGTTGGAGTGGTTGTTGAGGAACTCTGGCATAGTCAATTACTCTCTATATGAGAAAATAATTTGAATTATGATGGTTCCATTATTTCTAATTCTCCACCTTGCATTGATATCGAGGTGGATGTCAAGGGACTCCGGCACATTCAATCACACCCAACATCGGAAAATAATTCGAATTATGATGGTTTCACTATTTATATATATATATATATATATGTTGTTGGACGTGATTTAATATGTAGGATTTCTCAACATCTACCTTAAAGTCACGAATTTTCCTTTTTCTCGTAGCAAATAGAGTATTTTTAGATTAAAAATTATAAAAAAGTATAAAAGTAAAAAGTATGACTAATATTCATAACTACTGTTGGTCATATTTTTGAATTATAAAAGAAATTAAAATTAATATATGATGAAAATATCATAATATAGTAAGATGCATATAAATCCAATCGAAAATTCTAGTACATTATCGTACAAAAGCTTTACCAGCATTAAGATTTAACTTAAAGTTTGACAACTTTTTACTTTATTTTACTAGTTTAAGAAGTACACATGTTAATGATAATGATTCTTGAATAATTGTGCATAACACGTGTACTTTTCTAATACTTATAAAACTTCAACGTAATATGCCAAAACAATGTCACGAAAACGTTTCTATTATTACATGCAACTTTTTAATTTTATAATATTAGTTTAAAAAAATTTCTAATGAGAATTTGATAACACTTATACACGTGCATCACATGTGCACTTTTTCAGTTTGTGAAATGATATATGAAAGGACAATTTAATATATTAATATGTGATTTCATGAATATAGCCAAACTTCGATTAACCCTGAAAAAATTTTAGTTTGATAATTGAAATGCATCTTTTCAAATACTATCTATGTGTAATTCAGTTTCAAACAAAAACAAAGTTTTAGCTTTATAATTGGAATGCATCTCCAAAGGTACTGCCTATATATGTAATCCAGTTTCCAAAGAAGAAAAAAATTTAACTTGATAATTGGAATGTATCTTCAAAGATATTTCCTGCATATGTGATCCAGTTTCCAAAGAAGAAAAAAGATTTAGCTTGATAATTGGAATGCATCTTCAAAAATAGTTCCTTATGCCATCAAGTATTAAAAGAAAAAAAAAAAAGAAGGATTTTAGTTTGATAATTGGAATGCATGTTAATGGTATTGCCCACATGTGTAGCTTGATAATTAGAATGCATCTTCAAAGATAACTGTATATGTAATCAAGTTACTAAAGAACAAAAAGTTTTAGCGTGATAATTGGAATGCATCATCAAAGACACTGCTTATGTAATCTAGTTCTCAAAGAAGAAAAAGTTTTAATTTAGACTCACTTGATTAATACTTGAATTCTTTGTGTGTACAATATTTAATTGGTGGCTTCTTTGGTTCGTCTCAGTTAGCTATATGCATGTAAGAGAATCTTTGTTTCATGGCTAATTACTGTATTTCTACATATGGATTCATATATCCTAGAATCATTAAAGTTTCAGCCATAGTTGGTACAAATTTTATACCTTTTGTTTTTGTTAACTGTAGCGGATTTCAGTCTAAGAACTACGAAAAAAATTCTTCCATGCATAACAAATTTTTTAATTTCCTATGATGGAAACTTAGGTTTTAAAGCAGTTTTAGAATAGTGGAGGTTTGCCCTAGTTATAGTCCTATGAAAATTTGTACATCTTTTCGAAAGAGGGAATATCATGAGACTGTCAAAGTTGGTATTGAAAAGACTAATTTAGCGTTTATTGGAGAAGGACTTGTGAGGACGATAATAATCTGAAATGTAAGTCCACATAAATTAGATAATGAAGATTGGCCAAGAGCAACATTATGTAAGTGTTAATTTGCATTATATATTCATTTTTATTAGTAGCTCGCTTGTGCTTTTAGCATGTTTAATCAGTTGGATTCTTACTATTTTTTAAGCATGTCGAGGGATCACAGGAAAAGAGCTTTTGACTCCACAAATAACTTACAAATAGTGTTCTTGGGTATTGTATTAAAGGATTATGCATTGATTGTAGTGATGTAGTCTAATTATTTGGGTGCATCAATAATTGGGTACTGCATTAATCTCTCTAACATTGTTGCTTTTGCCATTTTTGGTAATACTAGACCTAGTGTTGCTATCAATAATGCGACACCACTATCTGTGTACGCATTATGTGGCGCGGAAGCTATATCTAAATATTCTGTCAGAGCTTTTCTAGATGTTAGATGCTTAGGGTGTCAAAATTAAATCCAATCCGATGATCCAATCATGATCCATCAAAAAAATATCAGGTTTGGGTTTGAGTGAAACTGCGTTAGACTCGAAACTAACCTAAAAAAAAAAGATTGGGTTGGTTTTTGGTCAACTTGCTAAACTTAAAAATAACAAGCGGATGACCCAATAACCTAATAAATCTAATCCAACCCGATAATAATTAGTAAATTAAAAATAAAATCTAAATTTAAAAAAATTAGATTGAATAATTTAAAACTAGAAAGGTTTTGTATCCAAAGTTTCAAAAATTTTCAAATCTCCAACACACATCAAAAGAAGATTTCTTGGTGGAGTTTTAGGTTATGAATTAATGGAGGAAACTCGCTACTGGTGCAAAGACGATTTCGGATTTGATGGTTGTCATCAAAATTGCCTTTAGACTTTAATTTTTACTATTTGATAGTTAATTCTGTATTAATGGTTGTCATCAAAATTATTTATTGAACAATAGTTTATTACATTTTTGTATTTGGAGTAATTATGGACATGACAAGGTTTAAAATTATTATGTTTCTTACTTTCTCAAACCTTAATGGTTATTTAGAATTATAAATTTAATTAGTAGATCAAACTTCTACTCAATTATAATGTTGGAATTTATAAATATGAAAAATAAATATAAATCATGTTAGGTTGGGTTGGGTCAGGTTTATCAGGTTGTTCGGTGACCTGATAAAAAATCAGGTTAACTCAAATCTGACTTGATTTTTTATGGATGAGGTTAGAATTAAACCTTCTGAGTTTAGCATCAGGTTGGGTTGGGTTGGATTTATGTTTGGTATTTTTATATTATACTCCTATCTCAACCTAACCCCAACCCACCTAACCCACCCAATTCAAGTCCTGATAACTAGATACCCCTCAAGGTGGAATATGACTTAGATTTGGCTAAGTATTAATGGTAAGTATGATAAATAGTACTTAAACCCTCATATGTTTCTTTTAAGTAGCTACAAAAGTATATCATTATTTTCCTTTTACTTCCCCCCCTCCTCTTTTTGGTTAAGCATTTTGCATATACTAGAAATTTCAGGCTTAAATGAATCAGAACCTTATTTTGGATACTAGTTTGAGTTCTGATTTTTGGCGAAAGATATCTCTTTTACTATGTTGGACTATAATTTATTTCACTGGATGGTAATTAACTACTAAATATTTTCGAATGCTATTGAATGTTATTGGACTTCTCATCATTTTGCTATTGCTCATTTGATGGATATTTTTGCCCACTGGACTACTCTGAAATGTTGCTTATTATTTTGCTTTAGGAGTCTACTGGCCACATTGCTTGGAGTCTAGTAGGCTGTTATTGAATCAAATTCTTATCAAATAATTTGATATTCGAATTTAAATAGCATATTTGAATTCGAATTTAAACGAATCCAAATTTGAATTTGAATTCGATATTCGATAATATATTCAAAAATTTAAATATATGTATTATTATATATCTAATATTCATTTTTCTATTTCTAACTTAACTTTATCCCATTTCTCAATTCCTTAATTTTATTTCCTATTTTTCTACAAAGCCTTACTTCACGTCTTCACTCCTCACTAGAGCAGCCATAAACTAAGACTCCCTCACTAGTCACCAACTATTTCTCTCACCAATTCTCCATCACCGTGAGCTCTCCCTGTTTGCTCTATTCTCTCTCTATTCGCCATGCACTTTCTTGGTATGTAGCGGTCTTTCCAAATTCTATTTTCATTGTTTAAAATTTGTTTCATATATATTATATATTTGTGTTTGTGTGTGTGTTCCCAAATCTATGAGTATGTAATTTGTTCTTCTTTTAATTAATCTCTCTCTCTCTCTCTCTCTCTCTCTCTCTCTCTCTCTCAATTTACTTATTTATTTGCTTGAAAATTTAGGCACTAATTCCCACTACCTCCTTTAATTGCTTGAAAATTTGTAATTAGCAAATTGTAAAAAGGGGATAGCAGGTATTGCACTACTAGGTAAGTAGGTGTGTGAAACTGTGAATTGCAAAAAAGGGATAGCAGGTATGTGAATTGAAAAAAGGGGGCAACTCCTCTGCCTCCTTTATTTTTTAATATATTTTTTCCTTTAATTCATTTAATACTTATACATATTATTTATGTAACACCCATAGAATTCCTATGATTGGTGACAATTTATTTACCATTACTTTTCATTTTCATGAATTTTAATTTATTATTTGTTTTAAAAGTATTGGGGTTAAATTATAATATATGAAAACTTGGTTGAGCATTTTTTGAAAGTTGTGGGGGTCAATCCGCTGATAAATATAACTCAAATGAACTAAACTTGAAAATTTTGGGGTTTGCATGGAAAGTTTGAAGTCAACTGGGTCTAAGCCGTATTTTAAAAAAACTGAGAGTGCCTAATTGCATTAACCAAATTTTTTTGGGGGCTCAATTAGAATATTGCAAAAATAGCTTATATACATATGGAAATTTCATTTTCACCCCATTTCTTCATTGCGTCACTATTTTGTCCTCTCACCAACGATATTTCCTTACAATGGCGCTACACCTTAAACCAACCCTACAACTCTCTTCTCCTCACTCCCAGCTTCACAACCATACCACATGCATATGCAAATTCCAATGAGTCACCAAATAATATGAAGACCAAAGTTCACAATGGTGGAGGTTAACAAGTGATGACGGAGCAGGGATTGAAATTAATTTCTAGGCAGTATTCTTGGAAGAACTCAGCTCAAGGAGTATAATTGTGGTTGTGGATTGAAGATTAGGCCAGTGATGGAGAAGAAATTGAGCAAAATCTACACAACGGTAGATGGTGGCGTAGAGACTTTAGGGCTTCGATTGAGGGCTTTTTCGATAGTGAAATGGTTAATTAAAGGGTGTGTTGAATAGCCCTTGTTGAGGGGTTTCTTTTGGTGGTGGTTTTAGAATTTTCTAACGACACTAGACTGTAGTGAATGGCTATTGGCGGTAGTAGAGCGGTGGTAGTGTTGAGGTAGAATCCTCTCCTCGATACAAAGATCATAATAGTGGCCTTGGTTTGTGATTTCGACATCTTGATAGTTAAATCTTGGGTAAATGGAAAGAGAGAAATTTAAGCTTTATGGCTTTTATACTATTTAATCTTCCAAATATTGTACTATATCATCAGACACATTTATAACATATGAATTATATATATAGACCATGCATGGATGGAAACACAAGCCTGGTGGACTTGGATATAATATATTGTTTGGCATCTTTGGTTAATTCAGGTTAATGAATAATAAACTCTAATTCTATTGATTTGGGATTTAAGTGGTAAGAATTGGGATTAATTAAGATAAATGGGCTATTATTATTGTTTTGGAATGACGTAATGAGGTTAATATGTAAATAGGAACCGAATTATACTTGTTTAATGGAATTGAAGCAACGCTCATGACTATTTCTATGAATGTAGCTTAATTAGTACATTTGTATTGATGATACTGATTAAACCTTATAATTATTGTGTTAGGTGAATAATTAGTGATTTTGGACTATTGCTAGGATGCCAGTAAAAATTAAGCTTGAATGTGGATTTTAATTGTAAATATCATTTTGGTTAGGTGACGATGACGTAGGTCCTGCAAGCAATAAGTGATGATAGCTTTTTGGGGATTTCGAAGGTGAAGGATTGTTTTTTTGGAAAAACCCCTATGAGGGTTAATTGTGCCTGAACTGTATCTGCTCGTACTTATTGAAATATGTACTTGATTGTGTATTTGCTCATGATTTGTTAGTTAACTTGTATACCCCAGTGAGGGTTAGTTCTTGATTTCACTTTGATATAAGTTCATTGTTGTTTGTTTTGGCATCCAAAATTCCCTATTCTTCCTTATCTAGTACTTGGTATTATTTTGTACTTATTTTCATCCTGTATTGTTCTCAAATGCCTCGCGGGCACACTTGCTTGTTCATATCTTGTTATTTGGCCATGATGGCTTAACCATACTTGTTAAACATTATTGTTTTGCCTTGTCGGCATTTTTGTACATGTTATATGTTACCTCATCGACTTATTTGTTTATCTGGTACCCACGATGCATTAGGGATTTTCCCTTGGGCATTTGTTTAAATTTTTATTTGTACTTGCTAATTATTCGGAGATTGATTGGCTATGGGCCTAATTGGGCTAAATGTTTGGATATGGGACACACTATGCAGTCCGCATGGGTGTCAGTGATACGCTAGGGATTTCCTACTGGGTATCAACTATACGCTAGGGATTTCTCCTTGGGAGTCAGTGGTGTGCTAGAAATTTTCCCTTAGGAATTGTAGTGTGCTATATGATTTGTATGGGCACAAATCATGTACCAACATGTCACACTTTGATAAGGTACTTGTTTGAATAGAATAAGGTGAATCTAATATGCATGTCTAGTTCGGTTTTATTAGAATGTATATATTGTATGAGGTTGCTTGTTCATACTTATTTTCTAATTGATAGTGATTTGTTCTTGGAGTAATAAGGTAGGAGGGATTCCTGTTTGCTGTACTTATTTTTGCTTAATTCGTACTTGTACTTGCAATGATATTGAATTATGAACTGTTGAGATGTTCTTTCCTCAACAGGTTCCGTTTATTTGTTGTTATGATATCCCTCACTAAGTCCTTTGGACTTATTCCTCGTATCTCCTTTATTTTCTCAGGTAGGTTTGAGTAGAGGATGTGAAGTTCTGACTTGGGATGAAGTAACACCCTTTTGTAATATAATAGGTGCTTACATGTGTAAATGGGTTTTCTTAAATGTTGAATTTGGTTTTAGAGATATTGTAATATGTCAGGATTGATGAAGATGACTTTAGATTTGTATATGTTCTGTTAGATGTTAAGAAGTTAAATTTTGATATGTATGTAATATTTTGTTGAGTTAAAAAGTTTGAAACTACTGCTGCTTTTGGTAAGTGAGTTTAAAAAAAAAATTATGGGCCTATTGCTTGTTTATGGATTTGAATTAAGATTGAACTGATTGGCATCTTAGTTAGGGGTTATCCTAAGTGGGGTGTCACAATTTAAATGTCTTTAGATTTAAAATACCATTGTTAATAAATTGTGTGTCTTATGTTGAAATTACAAAATTGTGTAATTGTTTCAGGTGGAAAAATTTGGAGGGGATGGGTTTATTTGAGCTTTTGTCAATAGGTTGAACATATGAATGTGCAATGTAGTAACATGAAATTGAAATTGAATGTATAGTTGAAGAAGTTTTGAATTACTTTTCTATGAGGTGCATGTCATGTTCTTTTTATGGTAACACTAATCCTCTGCAACTTTCTCAAAAATTTTTAGCATGCTAGTTTTACTTAACAAGTAAATATTTCAATTTTTTTTTATTTGTTAAATACTATTCATATGTATAGAAATTTTAGTAGTGCTATTTGACTATTTTTGTAGAGTATAGTATCATAGATTGGCCTCTTTTATTTGTTGATGATGTTAATGTGGATAAGAATGAGCTTCATGGCCAACGAGAGAATAGAGATGAACATGTAGAAGAAAGTGCATCTAAGAATAAAGTTAAAACTAGTAGAAATGATGGCAAAACTCCAGAAGGTGAGAATGAAGGAGCAAAATAAAATGTGGAAAATGGGAATGGACCAACTCTATTCCAAAAAATGAAGAAAAAAAAAAACATCATGTGCATGGGAGGATTTTGAGATAATCACATTACCTAATAGCATAAAACAAGCTGAATGCAAGCATTGCAAAAGTAAATGTGCATCTTTGGTAAGTGGACCTACTAGCCACTTACTAAAACATGCAGAATTTTGTCTACAAAAAAAGTTTCTTTTAAAACAACAAAAAAGATTGTAGCTTCATCCTGCAAAATGTAAGATAGAAATAGCCCTTTTATTAGATGGAAGGTTTGATCATATGAGGCAAAGGGAAGTAGTTTCCCATTGGATTCTCATGCATGAAAACCATTCAATATAGTAGAGGAGGATGATTTACCTTTATGATGAAGGTTAATCTTCCTCAATTTGAAAACATTACTCGTTTTCAAGCGAAGACTAATTGTGTTAGTGTTTATGAAATAGAAACAAAGAAGTTGAAAGAACAATTGAGTGGCATTAATACGATTTCCCTTGCCATCGATATTTGGAAATCAAAAGTGCAGAAGATCTCCTACATATGCATAACTAGGCATTTTATTGATTTAGGCTGGTAACTCCAAAAGCGTGTTCTTAGCTTCATTGACCTCCCCCTTCTCATACAGGTACCTTGGTAAGTTTTAATATATATATATATATATATATTTATGTTTTGATTGGTGCTAATGGATATATAATGATTATTAAATATTAATATATTTCACGTATTGTTTGTTAGGTGTTGAATTATCTTATGCTTTATTCAAATGCATGAAAGAGAGGGAAATTGAGAATAAGATTTTTACAATATCTGTTGATAATGCTTCAAATAATGATGTGGCTCTCAGAATTTTGAAGGAAACTTTTTCAAGGAATAGAAAGTTAATTTTGGGTGGCAAATTATTTCATGTAAGGTGTGTTGCCCATATTCTTAACCTTGTTGTTCAAGATGGTTTGTTTGAAATCAAACATATAATTGAGGATATTAAAGAGAGTGTTAGATATATTAATCACTTTGAGGCAAGGTTCAAGAGGTTTTCTAAAATTGTTCATTCTTTGGGTATTCCTGTGAGAAAATTGATTATTGATTGCCTTGCTTGATGGAACTCCACATATGAAATGTTAGTTTTGGCTCTGACAGTAAATGATGCATTCCCAATTTTTTCACAAAGAGAGCCTTCATATGTTTGTTGTCCAACTAATGATGATTGGGATAAGGTAGAACAAGTGGTTAAAGTTCTTGAGGTTTTTTGTGAAGCCACTCATGTTGTGTTGGAGAGTGATTATCCAACATCTAACCTTTTTCTTAGTGTTATTTGAAAACTAAAAGAAGTGTTGGATGAGAAACAATTATATGGGAAGGTGTTTGTCCGTACCATGGTGAGGAAGATGAAAGATAAATTTGATGAGTATTAGGGTGAGTGTAATCTTTTAATGGCTATAGCGGCTATACTTGATCCTAGGTACAAAATGACTATTGTTGATTTTGCTTTTAAGGAAATATATCTTGATTATGATGCTCGTGCAAATATTAGTAAAGTTCGTGATTCAATTTATGAACTTTATGATGAGTATGTTGTTGCAACTCAATCTTGCTGTAATGTCAAGAGTGGTCCAGGAAACCCTTCAATGCTAGAAATAGATTCCTTTTTTTGTTTTTTTGTTAGTGAGGGGCCAGCAAGTAAGAAGAAAAAAAATGATCCCTTTTGGTTTGTCTAGATTTGATCAATATTTAAACTTTGTTGAGACAATTGCTCCTGTAAAGTTAGAGTTAGATATTTATTTAGAGGAGGGAGTTTATAGATGTCAAAAGGAGGAAAAGGCTTCTCAATTAGATGCTTGGGCATGGTGGAAAGCAAATGAATAGAAGTTCAAGATTCTATCAAAGATGGCTTGTGATATTTTAGCTATTCCTATCAGTACTGTTGCATAGGAAGCGACCTTTAGTGTTGGGACTAGAGTTCTTGACCCATATCGGGCTTCTTTATCTAGTGAGATGGTGCAAGTGCTAATTTGTCGAGGATATTGGGTTTGTCGTTTTCATTGAGTAAAGAGACAGTCAAAAGCTCATGTAAGATTTACCCCTTCATCTTTAGTATGCATCAAATTATTTTTCTTTGATCATTGCTCTTTATTTATTTTTGTTTTTTAGGAGGATGAAGGACCGGTGGAGGTCCTATTACAATACACTTTGGCAAGTACATGAGGTTAACGTATTTTTATTATTTTCTTATATTTATATAATTTACAGTAGTTCCATCGACTAATGAAGTTCATTTTTGTTTGCTTTATTTGTATTGCAGGGGCTAGTCCATGATGAAGAGAATTGGGAAAAGATAGATGTAATTCAAGTAATAGTTGGTTTTAGGATTCTTGGTAATTGTATGTTGTTGTGTGGAGACTATTTGATTATGTTTATGTCATGAATTATGAAATATTGTTGCATTATGTCCTTTGGGATTTATTGATTTAAGCATGTAGCTATTTAGTTTGGTGTTTATATCTGTGAGGTTGCTCTACATTAATCCTTCTTTTGTGGGTTGGAGTTTGTATTGTTTTAACTATTTTCTATTATTGTGGATAATGTGGAGCTTTTTAGATAATGCAAGTGTACACTATCATTTTATTTGTGGTTTTTTTCCCTTTTTGTGGAAAATTATTATTTTTTATGATTTATTGTGATGGAACCATTGATTATCACATGTATTTGATATTTGCTTTTTGGGTAAATTAAGTATTTTCGTTTTGTGACCACAATAAAAGGTGGAAAATCAATAAATAATTTGAAATTCAAGTAAAAAATTGAGTCAATCAAATATTAGAATTGAATATGAATGTATCGAATAGTTACTCAAACCGAATTCAAGCCTAATTCAGGATTCGAATTGAATTTGAACGAATACAAGTATAATCAATTGAATCAAATTTGAATCCTTATATATTAAACTCGATTCAATTCATTAACATCCTTACTCCACATCTCGCCATCCCAACTTTTTCTCGATGCACCATTAGAGTTTAATTTTAGGCATCCACTGTCATTCAAGAAAGTAATTTTCTATATAATGAACTTTGATTCCAAATGACTTCAAAATATTTCATGACATGACATGTATTAATTACATAAAACTCCAAATTAAAGATACACAAATCCAAAACACTTCTTCAACTCTATAAAAATATATACTAACTATCCTACATTTGGCCATCTAAAAATTACACAAATATAAATATTTTGGCTGCCTCTTTGAAAATCAAGATTATTACTTTTAAAATGTCCCCTTAAGCTTGCTTCTTGCATTCCAAGCAGATTTTACGTCCTTTTAAGGTTTTCATTTAAAGTCAACTCTTGTTCTACCTTAGTCTTATCTTGTTCAAGACTCAACATAGAAATCAACACCTCAAACGTTATTGTGTCTGCCTCGTCCATGACCTCAACGAGGTCTAAGATGTATTGCCAGACCACCTAGATTCCATGGTAGCTATCATTATTGATCTCCATCTTTATGCTCATTCACAAAGCTCTTTCCTACAATAATAAGAATTTCATTCTCCATCAGGTTCATTTGGATCTAAAAGACACTTTGTGTCTTCTTTCTTCAAGAGTTTTTTCTTCTTTTTTTAAATCATTGGGCTTTCTACTTCTATGCGTTTGTTTCCCTTAGAAAACTTCTCTTATCTTCTTCACTTCTCATTATCTTTGGAAGACACTTTATGCCTTCACTTCTTTCTCATCAAATCTCTTTTCTCCAATGGAGATTTCAACACTTTCAAGATCAACAGTCTCCCTTTAGAACTTTTTAATAATTTTTTTTTGAACTTTACAAAAACAAATTCTTTTTATACTCTGTTTTTCTCTTTTTTTCCCCCTTTCTTCTCATGGACTCATGATCACATATGGCTCT
>JACGDI010005459.1:171920-207544 GCA_014898725.1 Jacaranda copaia | reverse complement strand
GGTTTATTGCTTTTTGGTCATGCCTTTTGGATTGAAAAATGCTGGAGCAACTTATCAAAAGCTGGTCAACTTTATGTTCAAGAATGAAATAGGCAAGTCGATGGAGGTGTACGTTGATGACATGATTGTGAAGACAGAAAAGGCCTAGAACCATTTGCTCGGCCTGAATTACACTTTTACAATATTAAAAGCATTTGGTCTAAAGCTGAATCTAAACAAGTGCACATTTGGAGTTCGATGAGGAAAATATTTGGGTTATATGGTTAGTCAAAGGGGCATTGAGGCCAATCCACAGAAGATTCATGCTGTTCTCGACATCGCCCCTCCTTGAACAGTTAGAGATGTTCAGCGGCTGGTCAGAAGGATTATTACCCTGGGTAGATTCATTACAAGATTAGCAGATAAGGGCTTGCCTTTTTTCAAAATTCTCAGAAATGCTAAGAAGTTGAGTTTTCAATGGAATGAATAATGTGTCAGGCACTGGTCAAATTGAAGCAGTACTTGTTCTCCCCTATGCTTGTGAAACTCGAACTGGGAAAAGTACTTCAGATATATTTAGTAGTTTTAGAGGTGTCCATTAGCTCGTCCTGGTCTTGACCAGAGATGGAAGCCGTCGACCAGTCTACTATTGTAGTAAGTCACTCTAGGTGCCGGAGCATAACTACTTGGAGATAGAAAAATTTACATTGGTGCTAGTCATCATGGTTCATAAGCTCTGTCCATATTTCCAGTTTCATACCATGGTAGTACTAACCAACTAGCCATTGAAGCAAGTATTGTCGAAGCCAGATATATCTGGCAGGTTAATGAAATAGGCTATAGAATTGGGAGAATTTGATATTACCTTCCATTCGAGAACAACCATCAAAGCACAGGTCTTAGCAGACTTTATTACCGAAGGAGTAGACATGTCTGAGAAAAGCAACGAAGCGACTCTCTCTTGGACTTTGCATGTCGATGGATCATCGACCACATCTGAAGGGGGAGTAGGAGTGGCTCTCCATTTCTCAGTAGCATAGGAGTATGATTTTGTAATAAAACTCGACTATACAGTTATTAATAAAGTTGAATGCTTAGCTACGCTCATAGACTCACAGCTGGTAGTAGAATAGGTCGAGAAAAATTTTGAGGCTAAGAATTCAACGATGAACCGGTACTTGATGGAGGTTAGAAACTTGTAGCAACCATTCAAAAAGTTTACCTTTAGTCAGGTACCTCAATCTGAGAACGAACATGCGGATACCCTGTCCAAATTTGCTAGCTCGACCAGAGGCACAAGAGATAGAACAATAATATTTTTGGTCACTGATAGGCCATTAATTGGCCCACTCGAGGAAAACCTGATAGGGAGCATTGAGGAAACAGTCTTTTCATGATAGGATTCGATAAAACTCTATTTGAGTTACAGCACAATCCTCGAGGACAAGAATGAGGCTCAACACCTTTAAGGATAAGTTGCCAAATTTGCACTAGATGAGCATGGCCAACTGTATAAGAGGTCGACCTTTGGACCGCCCATGATGAACTTAGATCCCTACCAGGCTCTTGAAGTATTACAAGATATCCACGTAGGCATGTGTGGGAACCATTTCGGGGAAAGATCCCTTACACATAAAATAATCAAGTATGAATACTTTTAGCCAACATTATTAAAAGACTATGTGGATTTTGCTTGAAAATGTACATCATGCCAAGTTTATTTGAACCTATTGCATCAACCTACCATGCCCATGGTCGATGTTCAAATTTCTTGGCTGTTCGACTAGTGAAGGATTGACATTTTGGGCTTATTGCCAAAGTTAATAGGTCAGCAAAAGTTTATAATCATGGCGGTCGAGTATTTTACCAAGTGGGTCGAGGCCGAGATTGTCCCAAAGATAATTGACGTTGCCATCAAGACTTTCATCTAAAAAAACATTATCTATCGATTTGGCTTGCCTAAGATCCTTATTTCAGATAATGGGACTCAGGTCCAGAGTAAAAGTACTAGAAGTTGGTGCAAACCCTTGGGAATCACCCATCACTATACTTTAGTGGGTAATCCACAGTTGAACGGCCAGATAGAGGTGACAAATAGAATAATTTTCAACAATTTGAAAGCTAGGATACAAGATACTGGGTCAAGCTGGGTAGATGACCTTCCAGGAGTGTTGTGGGCATATAAGACAACTCCTCGTACAGCCACAAGTCACAACCCTTACAATCTGGCCTATGGGTCTGAGGAAGTTTTTCTCTTAAAACTTATTCAACATACAGCTCGAGTCATTCATTTCCACCTGCTTAGAAACACATCAGAGAGAAAGCTTAACCTCGAGACTATCAATGAGCGAAGATAAGAAGCTTACAATACTATACAGCGCTACAGGTTGAAGATGGCGAAAACCTATAACAAAGGGATCAAATTGTGCTACTTTAAGGTCGAAGACCTTATTCTAAAAAAGGTGAAAGTGTTTAAGAATGTAAGCAAACTTGACCTAAAATGTAAAGGTATCAAAGTATAATACTTACCAACTCGCTAATTTGGATAGGGATGAGCTCCCTCGCTTATAGAATGCCATCAACATGAAGAAATTCTACATATGAAATCGCATTGTAATCATTCTCATATTCTTTGATATGAATAAAGTTCCAACAATACTGCTACCATTTGTTTGTATTGTCACAGCTATATCTACCTTACACGATTCTAAGTTTCAAGTTGATCTAGTAGTCAACGAATAAGCAGTTTCATGCTGCCACTTAAGTTCCAAGTTGACCCCGTAATCGATGAATAAGCAGCTTTATGCTGCGACCTAAGTTTCAAGTCTACCCCATAGTTGGTGAATAAGCAGCATGAAATTTGGAGTCGACCCCACAGTTAATGCAAAAGCAGCTTCATGCTATCAAAATAAAGTTCTAAATTGACTATCCACTTGACTTAAAATAGCTACATGCTACAAACTCAAGGCTTTTTAGCCTAAACTAAATAATTGACCAAGTAGTCGATCAACAACTTGATCATAAAATAATGAAAATCGACTATAAAGTTTAGCTCTTTGGCAGGACCATGCATATCTCTCAACATTAATAAAAAATCAATGACAAAGTTGCTGAGTTTTATGAATTTTATGGACAACTAACATGGTTGTCAACTATTCACCCATACAATTGTGACAGTAAAGTTGTATTCAACAAGAAATATGTGAAATTCTGTTCATTTGACAACAAAGATATGGAAAAAGATCTTTCATTCATTAAATAGTCATTACAATAACACTTCTATTACCAAAAAAAGAAAAAAAAGAGAGCAGAAGTAATAATAATAGCAAAGAGTTTGGGCATTAAGTTTAACTTGACTACGCCTGACCACCTTCTTCCCAGTCTTGCTCGGGCTTTACATTGCAGATACGAGTGGTTTGATGGCTTGAGCTAGTCGTGAAGGCCCCAGGACGTTACTCATGAAGTTAGTTGAGCGCAGCACGTATTGCACGATGTCGATCTGTTCCTCCCTCAGCTAGACGGCAAAGTCCTCAGCAAAGGCAAATTAGCTCACCAACTCAGTTAGCTTGGCCTCAACCTCAGCCTTTTTCTGTTGGGCTTCAGTCATCGGCTCAATGGGGGTGTTTGTTGCGATGCCTTTTCCTCCAGCCCCATTGACTCCACCCTCTTCAGATTAAGGGTAAGGTTACAGTTTCTCATCTAAGGCAGGGCTTATTTTGCTTTTATTCTCGGCTCGAAAGGCATAGCTTAGACACTCAAGTTGCTTTATCACCTTGTGGAGCGTGTTATGAGCATCATTGATGGACATAACTACGCTCGTATCTTGAAAGGCCGAGCCCAGCATAAATTATTCTATAGCCTCCAACTACATTGTGGAGAGCTATTGAGAGAAGGCCGCTCAAGCCTTATCCAGTGTTTCTATGTAGCCGACCGATTGACTAGAGGAGTAGCTCACCTGCAGGTCCAAGTGAAATTTTTTAGTATGGAGTCCATTCGACTCCTCTCCTCGACCGCCTATACAAGCTACTGATCTTTAGAATTTAGCTGCTCCATGAGGTCGGCCACCTCCTTTGTCAATTGCTCGACTCGGAGCTGGGAAGACTCGAGCTGAACTTTGAGGGTTTCTACTTTCCCTCTTTCTCAAAGGTCTGCGTGACCCGCCAAAGCCAACTCCGACTGACAATATAAGTTATATCCCAGCTGGCTTACCTAAAACACAGAGCATTAGTTAACAATACAACTTTTTGAAATAGAAATTTGATGAGAAAAACTTAACCTCACACTTACCATGTTACTATAGTAGGCTAGAGCCCTGAGCGCTCCAACCTAACTCAGCTTCATAAGTTTTTGCTGGTCCATGGAGAATAGCCAATCACCATCCACTTCAGGGTGTCATCACCCGTCATCCCTAATTGTATGATGAAAGTTGAATCAGTTACCTCCATGGTGGGATCAGGTCTGAAATGGGGCAATTCCAATCGAGGAAGTTTAAATAGCACCCCATCACCATGCTTGTCGAATAAGTCATAGCCCATCACCATTTGCTATTTTCCTTTATCACTCGCTGTCTTCTTGGGCGTCAAGCCTCCTTGCTCGATCATTTATCTTTTACCTTGGCTCGTGGGGTTTCTTCAAACATGCTCTTCTGGTTGAGCGAGTTAAGGTTGGGATGCTTGTTTGATTAGTGGCACGATGAGAGCGGTAGTCAATAGGGTTGATAGGGTTAACTTCATTCTTTTGTGCTCTTATGGTAGCTTTTGCTAGACTATAGGCAATTACCTATTCTCGATCTGCTAACAAAATATGATAAAAACCATCAGAATCGAGCAAAAAGAGAGAAATTTACAGTTATCACAATCAATAGAGATCATTACTTGGTCGATCACCCATAGGCAAGTTGAGTCAACAGCTAACACCAGATACCTCTCCTTAATCAAAATTGAGGCCTCTATTTGCCAAAATTGACCAAGTCCAGAATAAAAGTGATATGCTAACTAGATGTTTGGTTCCCTGGCATTTCCACATGCCTCCTTCACTACCCCCTTGGAATGTTAAACTCTATAGGCTCTTGAACATAGAGAAAGTATTTTTTCCACTCTTGGCCATACGAGGAGGAAGGGGCTATCAAGAACTTTTGATATGGGTGTGTTGTCAGATAATAGAAGCCAGACTCTTTTGTACTACCCAACTTTTGGGATATTGGTAAATGGAATAGATTTAAAAAATTAGTGAAAGTGGCTGGCTGGTCAAACATGTGCATCAGCATAGCAAAACAATAAATGGTGGCAAAATAATTGGGGAGGAGTTGGGTTATACAGACCTCAAGGCCTACTAGGAGGTCGACTATGGGTGGCGCTAAGGGAAACCTAAGGCTACGCTTGAATCCCTTCTCAAATATTATTATGCATCTCTTTAGAGATCGATGCATCCTATCCCAAGGCCTGGGCACTAAAGTTCATACTGATTAGGAATGTGTTACATCTTCCTAATTTGAATTAGGTCAGCCAAGGATATTTTGGAGACTATTTTGCTGTAATGGTCTGGTGTAAATAATTAGCTACGCGATGTAGGCACCTTACTTGGGCTAGCCTCGCCCCTAGAGGTAGCCCTCTCAGTACTCGAGCTGCTCGAGGTCGAGCTATCGCTTGATAAACTATCAGAACTACTCTCACGTGTGCTCTTAAACACACTTTTGATGAACCTAATTTTCCCCTGGAATGGTACACCCTTGAACCTAGTGTTCTTACGATCTAAAGTACTAGATATCTTTGTCAAGAAAAATGAAGAAAAGCATTAGCTTGTAGAAGAACTTACAACGGGTAGCTTGAAAACTCTAAGAGCAGAAAGAATTTGGAGAACTTTGAAAGCAAGAACTCGACTAGAACAGATTTAACAAAAGTGAAAAATGGGTGTCTCTACCCCACCTATTTATAGGCATTTGGACGTGGGAACCTAAGTGGTAGTAATAATTATGTTGCTGCCCCTTGGTACTTCGTATTCTGTGATATAACTGGCGTATTAAATAAGCAAAATCATCAAAAACCTTGGTCAAGAATTCAAAAACCCCGATTGAGTATTTAAAAACCCCGATCGAGAGTTTAGAACCTTAGTTGATGTGCATAACTGTTGTAACTACCATTCATTTATCTACTTCCTGCCCCTTCTCATTGACAAGTTTGATTAGGATTGTGAGTAGGGGGGACTCATGATATGGGATAGCCTAATAGGTCTATCCCAACAATCTATTGACCTTAGAGAGGGCCCCTAGGCCCACTTAACTTGCACAGCCTAACGTTGTTTCTGGGTCTAATTGGGTCGGATCATTTGACCACAACCGCCTGGTTGAATGGATTGCTCTCAACCGCACTCAACGAGAGGCTTCAAGCCACTTGGTCTATTCAACCATATCTCTGGTCAACCGCCTTGTTTGTTCGACGATTATCAGCTAGAGTGCTCACTCCGGTGTTGACTCATATCCTTGTCGCATTTAATGCTGTGACAAGCAGCATGCCTCTACATTAATAGCGTGTACGTCTCAATACAGTCTCTGCCACCAACTCTAGTAGGGAGGTGCACCTCCAGACTACTATTTATCCTGGAAAATAGGAGATGATGCCACCTGAAATAATACTAGAATGGGATATGACTAATAACTCCCATGCAAGGACAAGAGCTCTTTACATTTGATAGGGGCATCTTAAATATATCATCTACAAGGAGAAAGCTATAAATACTTCACTGCCAGCCACACTCCAGGTAATGCCATATACACTACACGCTCCTACTCTTTTGTTCGATTACCTTATTTTGACCGGAACTAACTTAAGCGTCGGAGTGCCTTTATCGGGGGCACCTCGGTTAGTTTAACGTTTGCTATTCGTTGTAGATCTCAGACATCGAAAAATATTGTTGTTAGATTATTCGACCTTTCTAATCGGAATAGTCCAAACACAATCCCATTCACTAAATACGACTTTCAACCTCATCATAGTATACAATTTTCATCAAGCACCTGCTTAATTTCTTGCAAAGAATTAATGTCCAAGCTAAGCAGGATTCAAAATGGAGGCCATTTAGTTATTTAATTATTAATACCAAGATTTGTCCAATTTGAGAGAGATGTATTGACATCAACTTTATTTCTACAAAAAGTAACACTATAATTAAAGTTTCTGCAGCAATTGTTACAATTATTATGGTAGTTGATTAATTAATGTTATTGGTTTTCATTCCAAGAAATGCCAATCCATTAAGTCCCCGATATCTAAAGAAAAAAAATTTGTGGAATTATGATCACATCCATTAAGTCTCGATATTGAAGACAACTCACGAGCAAGCTGATCCAGCAAATAACTCAAATAGCGATAGACGTGACAATAATGATATTCTTTATCGCCAACTATAAGAAATCTTAAGTGTCTAACTCCTCATACTTAATGACCGTCGTTAGCCATATCCGAATTCCTTTTCCAATGGGTATCCTTAGAAAGTACTACTCAAGTTGTTGGTAAAATCATGTAATATCATTCTTTATTAATTTCACACATTGAATAAATATATATACATATTAATTTGAAAATTTAAAAAGGCTTTCGTCTGGAAATTAACGAAAGGACTCACATAGCTATTGAATTAAGCTTTTTAACAGGTGCTGAAACTTTTGTAACTCCTGACCAATTCACTGCACATCATGCAGCCTAAAATCTTAATAATAAAGAGGAAAAGGTAAACTGGGCCAGGATCCAAGACGATAAAACATAAATAATTGATTGAGAACTGATCGAATCCAAATTATTTGACAATTACTGAGAAAAATAATTTATGCTGATTTTTGTTTGCTTCAATTAGAGTAGAAATTAAAGAAGCATGGGCATGAAATTTCAATCATCTATTCTGCATTGTTACTTGTTGCTTTTCTAAGGTCTAACATTCAATATTTTTCACATCTCGCTAGAAAAAAGGTGATGAAAGACAAGTGTAGCAGATTGAAGCAAGCCTTTACAGGTAGGATAGATCTTCAAAAAGTGGATACATATAGCACCATGTGAACTTTCCCATGCTCCTCGTTTTGCGTAGTCATACTGTAGCATCCAGTAGGGGGATCAAGTGCCTCTAGCAATTAGTTTTTATCAATTTAAATCATATATTGTATTTTCTTATTCTACTTTATGAATATACAATATATGTATTAAATATTTTTTTATAAAAATAATTAATTAATAATCAAATACACTTGACATAAATATAATAAATTAAAATAAAAAATAAAATAAAAAATAATATAAAAGATTCGAAATGGGTTTTATCTTAACAAATGCCTTATAACAAATACATAATTAAATATTGTCAACTTGAGTAGTACTTAAGTCGAATTAAGAAAGAATATGCTTTACTCTCCACTATATTTTTTGTTTTTCTCAAAATATCTTTGTTACTTAATACTAAAAAGTTGAAGTTAATGTAGATGGAAAGAACCTATAAAGTTGAAGGATAAGAATCATGGGAAAGGGCCTCTTTTAATTTCCATAGTGCTGTCTTGCCAAGATGAAGAAAAAGAATTCCTAATTAATGAAACATAATCCACAAGCATAGGCCATACAGAGCTCAAATCTCCTTGTTATTTGGCAATTTGGTCATCAATGATAGTAAACTTAAATTGGTGTAATCGAATATTCTCCATTATGAAATGCCACAATATTAAAAGACAGATGGCTGATTGTCACATGTATCTTTATTTAGACCTTTGCTTGTATGGCAAGAAGACTTAGCCTATATTTGTTTAGTTTTTGCGAATACATTTTCAAACTTCACAAAATAATAACAAATATGAAAGAGAATGAGAATCAAAATGAGTAAAGGACTCAAAGAAGTCAGACAATATAAACTGAAATTTTCAAATATAACTGAAATTTCAAAGAGAGCAAAAGTAAATAGAATAAATAACAAAGACAAGATAGTTATAGTGGTTTGGCAAACCTACTCCACTATCTAAACTAAAGAACTTAGAATTTTAAACTTGCACTTTATAAATCAAATAGATTAGAACAAGTACAATGAGCAATGTTACTTCTTAAAGCCTCACAAGTTGCAGTAAACATTTAGCTCACTAACTAGAGTTTTGAGAAAGAGTTCTAAGGGAATAATCCTAATCTCATAGAATTGCACTTGCTTGAATATTACACCAAACTTTCTTCCTTTTAAATAGTTGAGTACAAAATCCTCAAGAATAATTATGATAGTGTGATTTCCTTTTGCATTAGCTCATTCTTCTCCTTGAATAGTGCAACGGTAAGAGACTAACAATGCAGTGTCTTATAAACAGGAAGTTCAAAATTTGTTGCAATGGTTAGTTTTCATGTCAACTACACTTGCCATAATAATTTCAATCAACTTGATTTAATTTCAAAATAAGCATAATCAAAACCAAACTTAGGAGAGAATCCTAACAATCTCCCCCTTTTTGATGATGCTATTTTTTTGTTGTTCTCCCCATGTCTCAAGAAATTAGATCATAGATTATAGAGGATGTTTTCTCCCCCTATAAAGAGTACTTATAGACATAGGCAAGTTGAAACAAGTGTGAAATAACACATAGTTTTTTCCTTGGCAACCAAAATGGGATATCGTCATTCTCTCCCTGTCAAAAAGCTGAAATACCATATACTTCAAATGATTTTAGTGTAACACATAGACTTAAACCATAGCAGAGCAAATAATATAGTATTTGAAGTATAACAAAATAGCACATGTACTGAATTCCAAGTAAAACAAGCGATAAGGTATTGAGAGCATAATAAGGTAGTTTTTAGAATAGGCAAGCATCATATTAAATAAACAACAACAGCAGAATAGGTCTCTCCCTCTCATTAAAAAGTATTAGCAAGCTCAAAATCTTGTGGTCCAAATGGCCAATAGAAGAAGCAATAGTTTGGACAGATCATAAGTCAAGCGTTAGAACTTCGAACTACCTATTTTTCCATTTAGAGGTGATTTAGAGGAAGAAGACGTGGTGGGAGGTGTGCTAGGAGAGAGCAGGTTGTGTTGATTTGTGTGAAGGAAAGCAGAATTTTGGGCAATTTGATTACCCACTTTTCTCTTCTCATATAAAGTTTAAAAATTTAAAAAAATAGAAATAAGTTAGGACATTTATTTATTTACCTTAGATTGAAGATCTTTTGTATTTTTGAAAAGATACAAATGCCCAAATTTCTCATTGAAGGAAAATTATGTTAGATTTTATGATGAAAAAGGAAAATGTGTGATTCCTAAATTGTTTTTGAGAAAACAAAAAAGATCTTTTGGAAGCGGTTTAGTGAATATATCAGCTAATTGATTCTTTGCTTCTATGAAGTTTATGAATATATCACCTTTTTGAACATGATCCTTTATGAAATGGTGCCTAATTTCTATATGTTTTGTGTGCGAGTAATAAACTAGATTTTTGTAATGCAAATAGCGCTAGTGTTCACATAGAATTATTATGCAAGAGAAATTTTAATCTATAATCACTAAGAGTTTTTTCCATCTACAATACTTGTGAATAGCAATTACCTAGTGCCATGTATTCTGCTTCAATGGTTGGCATAGCTACCACACTTTGTTTTTTCATGTACCAGCTTACTAAACAAGAGCATAGTAGTTGACAAGTTCCAATGGTGCTTTTTTAATCAATTTTACATTCTGCATAGTTAGCATTAGAATATCCAACTATATCAAAAGTTTTAGATTGAGAATACCAAATTCCATGGTTGATGGTCTCTTTGAGATAGCAAGGATTTTTTTTTTATGGCCTTGAGATGTGATTCTTTTGGTTGTCCTTGAAACCGTACGCACAAACTGGTGGCAAATAGTATATCCAAGTGATTGGAAGTTAGATATAGCAAGCTTTCGATCATGCCCCTAGTTTTTCTCAAACTAATTAATCTCCTCTTTCATCACACTCTACCAGGATTCATCATTCAATGCCTCATTTATGTTGCATGATTCTACATAAGACAAAAACACAAAGTTAAAATGTTGTGATTCATTTATTTTGATTTTGGACCTTGTAGTGATTAATGTTGCTAGATCTCTAGTGATGTTGTTTGTTGGATGACTTGAGGCATGTTTGAATTTGCTAAATTGATCTCCTATTTCTTCATTGGAAGTTCTAATTGTAGTTGAGGCTATCTTAGTGGAATTTTGAGGTACTTTTTTTTGTTATTCTCTTTCTTGTTGAAGTGCTTTTATAACCATTCTAGAGTTCGTAGGGAGTATTTTTGATGAATTGTCTTAAGAAGACTTTATTGATGACATAATAGGCTATATTGACTATTTCTGCCCAAAGATGTTTAGGAAGATCATACTCGTTCAACATTGTTCGAGCCATTTCCTATAGAACTATATTTTTTCTTTCAACTATCCCATTTTGTTGGGGTATTCTTAGAGTAGAGTAATTGTGAGTATAAACAAGATCATTACAAAAAGTAGCAAAATTGTGATTGTCAAACTCTATCCTATGATCACTCTAGATTGTTTTAATTATATGTCCCTTTTCATTTTGAATGTTCTTTGAGAGAGTCATGAAGTGATGTAAAGCTTCATTTTTGCGTGAAAGAAGTTTCACCCATGTATAGCAAGAAAAATAATCCACAATGACAAATAAATATTTATTTCTTCCAAGTGATTGTCTTTTCATGGGTCCAAAAAGATCAAGATGTAGAACTTCCCAGGGTTTGGAAGATGCAATATCATTTATTAGTTGAAAAGATATTTTTATTTGTTTGCCTTTCATGCATTCATCACATATTCTATTTTTTTTTTGTGAGTTTAATTTTAAGAATGCCTTTTACTAGATCCTTTTCAACTAAATGGTTTCGGATTTTCATATTAGCATGACCTAGATGCCAACAAGATTCACCAGTAGCAACTAGGCATTCAACATTTTATTTGGACAAATCATCTAAATTTATGCAATATATATTCCTTTCTCTAATTGCAATGAAAATAGTTTCATCATTCTTGGTTACCACATTTAGAAGGTTTAAAGTGTACCTGATACCCACTATCACATAGTTAAATTATACTGAGAAGATTGTGTTTAAGCTAACCTACCAATTGAACGTTTGCAATGGAAGTTCCAACTTTGTTACCTACTGTTCCTTTGCCAATGATTTTTCCTTTTGTATTGTCTGTGAATAGCACATTTTATCCATTGTATTTGTGTAGTTTAGAAAAGAAAAACTTGTTTCCTATCATATGTTGGGAAAATCTATTGTCTAGATACCAAAGATCCATTTGAAGTACCTTCTTGATTGGTTCCTACAACACAAGAATTTAACAATTTGGGTACCTAATTTTTGTTGGTTATTAAGTTGTTAGATTTTGGCACCAA
Organism: Jacaranda copaia; assembly: GCA_014898725.1. NCBI lineage: Eukaryota > Viridiplantae > Streptophyta > Magnoliopsida > Lamiales > Bignoniaceae > Jacaranda > Jacaranda copaia. Next base: position 195,192 of record JACGDI010005459.1, on the reverse strand, counting down.
CATATACTTGATTCCAATTTCTCCCTTATAGGAAATTTGTGAGCTGTATGACCTATTCTTGAATAATAATGACAAGTCTTTCTTTTTGAGGTTTTCCGTCTCTATATCCAAAATCAATTTTGTTCTTACCCTTGAGTGATCTTTTTAGATTATAGTTATTGTCTAGTAAATTCTAAATTTCACTTCCAAGACTTTGGTAATTTTTCTAAACTAGTCTATTTCTTTCCTCAAAATTTTTCTTTATGATTTTATCATAATGATGAACTAATTCTTCCTTTTCATTAAGGGTATTCTCTAGTTGTTCCTTAAGAAGGTTTATTTCTATCTGAAGTTTAGTGAGTTGATTATGGCATTCAATGTGAATGTCAAGATCTTTATTAAAATCATTATCAATATTAAAACTGTTGGAACTTAATTGAGACTATGAAGTTACCTGTTTGTCAACCATGAGACAATTATCAAATTGGTCCGGGTCTGAGTCATCCAAAGTGATGGTCGTAGCTCTTTGTTTTGGATTTTTTTTAGTTTTTAGACTTCATTTTAGCTTTAGGTAGTCAGGCCTTTTATGTCCGGCCTCATGGCATTCATAACATATAACTTGCTTAGTTCTATGAAACTCCACATTTTTTTTTTTGGAATTTGTTCTGGGGTCTTTCCTAAAATGATTTCTGACTTGGGTAAGTTGTCACAATCGCCTAGTTATCATGGCAATTTCTTCATTAACCATTTCTTCATCTAAGTAACTAGGATCTTTGTTTCATTCTCCTTGTTTAGCATTGAAAGTAATGTTTTTCTTATTTTTGTTCTCAAAACTCTCTTCTTTGCTAAGGGGAGTCATCTCATGAGAGGTGAGTGAATCGATTAGCTCTCCCATAGTCAAGTTTTCAAAGTTTTTAGCCTCATGAATTGTAGTGACTTTGGGATTCCACTCCTTTGGTAGAGATCTTAGGATCTTTCGAACCTATTCACTTTCAAACACTATTTTTCCTAGTGCAAACATAGGATTCACTATTTCCATGAATCAAGCATACATTTAGTTGATCGTTTCACCTGTTTTCATTGAAAACATCTCATATTGGTCAGTAAGCAATGCGATTCATTATAATTTTACCTGTGAAGTCTCTTCATGGGTAACTTGAAGTATGCTCTACATATCCTTTGTAGAAGTACACATATTAACGTGATAGTACTATTCTTTGACTAGAGCACATGAAAGGATATTTTTTGCTTTCACATTCATTGAGAGCATTTTTTAATCTTTAGCAGTAAGTTCCAATATCTTCGTTGAAGACTTGCTTTTGTTGGCAGGAATAAGAGGCCCATTAATGACTATGCTCCATAGGTCATAATTCAGTGCTATGAAAAATTTCTCAATCATATTCTTCTAAGTTGAATAATCAGTTCTGTTAAATAGAGGAGGACGAGTATGGGATTGATTTCTGCATACACATCAAAGCTAGAAAAAGCCGTTAGGATCTTTTAACTTAAGTTTATTAAACTTGTATATATGAACCCTCAGCTTTTGTACCAATTGAAATAGAATAAGGACCTAAACGGGTAAAAGACTCAAATGAGTCAGACAATATAATTAGAACTTCTAGATATAGCTAGAATTTTAGAGATAGTAGAAATAAGTAGAAAGATAAATAACAAGGACAAGATAGTTATAGTGATTTGCCGAGCCTACTTCACTATATAAACCAAAGGACATAGGATTTTAAGCATGCACTTTATAAACCAACCAAATTAAAACAAGTACAATGAGCAATGAAAACTTCTCAAAGCCTCACAAGTTGCAATAAACACTTAGCACTCTAACTAGAGTTTTGAGTAAGAGTTCCAAGGAAATAATCCTAATCACACATAATAGCAATTGCTTGAATATTTCACCAAACTTTCTTTCTTTTAAATAGTTGAGTTCAAAATCCTCAAAAATAATTTTGATAGTGTGATTTTCTTTTGCATCAGCTCGTTCTTCTCCTTGAATGGTGCTGCAGTAAGATACTAACAATGCAATATGTTATACACTGGAAGTTTTAGATTTGTTGCAATTGTTAGTTTCCATATAAATTGCACTTGCCATAATAATTTCAATCAACTTGAATTAATTTCAAAATAGGTGATATGGGATAGCCCAACTAGCTATCAACTCTAGAGAAGGTTTTTAGGCCCACTTAACATCCAAAGCCCAACGACACTTCCTGACCCAGCTAGGCTGGGTTACTCGACTATAATTACCTAGTTGAGCAAATAGTTCTCGATCGTACCCAAATGGAGGTTTCAAGCCACTTTGTTCGTTTAGCTATTCCTCTGGCCGATCATCCTGTCTGATCATTGATAATCAACCAGAATGCTCACTCTAGTGTTGACTTATATTTTTGTTGCATTCAATACTCTGATAGGCAGCATGCCAACCCAGTATAGCCTTTGCCACCAACTTTGTCACCAACTTTGCCACCAACCTTGTTTGGGAGGTGCAGCCCCAGAGTACTATTTACCTTAGAAAGTAGGACATGATGTCACCTAGAATAGTACTAGAATTGAAAATGACTAATAACCCCTAGGCAAGGACAAGAGCCCTTTACACTTGATGGGGGCATTTAGACATATCATCCACTAAAAGAAGGCTATAAATACCTTACTACCAGTCACCGTCCAAGTATGCCATATACACTATACGCTCTTACTCTGCTACTTGATAATCTCACTTGACTGGTATTAACTTGAGCATCGAAGGACCTTAGCCAGGGGTACTTTGACTAGTCTGATGTTAGCTATTGGTTGTAGATCTCAGTCCAAGAAGAATATCACTATTAGATTGTTTGACCTTCCTAGTCGAATTAGCCTAAACACTACCCAAATTTCCTAAAAAGACTTCCAACCTCATCATTTTGGCGCTATTTATGGAAAACTTAAGATTGCAACTGAAAAAATGGTGAATACTAAAAGAGCTGCATCTGAGAGAGATGATAATAGGAGGTCAGCATTTCTACCTCTCCCTCCACCTCAGTAAGGTTTGTATGCCCCGAGCCCCAGCACCCTGCAGGAGCAAGTTGTAATGCTGACCATACCTTAGCTAATACAGTTCATAAGTGAACAAATATCTGCCTAGATTTATACTCAATTTTCTGCAGCATTGAATAGACACACGATTGTGCTTGCCCCAATTGGCAGTGTAGCTTTGCAACTGCCTCCACCAGAGGAGAGATCCCCTCAGGATAGTTATGGTCATTAGGAGTCCAGGCAGCCCCCAGCCAAACAAAAAGCTAGCCTCAGGTGCCTCTAGGGAAAGAGAGGGCAACTTGAGCTGAGGGAGAAAATTATTGACTCTGTAGACCATAACGTTTGACCTAATTGAGCCCTACAGCGCGATAGGGTTCAACGTTCCAAATATGATCAGTGCGAAGAAGTGGATGAATCAGCAAATCATGTGGCTCAGCCTATTCAACCCCACAGTGTGATAGGGCTGAGCACGTGAGGCCTCATTTTGATCAAAATATTACCTAATATGATCGGGGGGAGTAGGAATAAGTTTTCCATCAAGTGCAACAACTAAACAGATACCTCGATGAGATCTTGAGGAGAAATATTGAAAGGGTGCCAAACCCAAAAGGCCCCCAAAGGTCTCGTTGAGAGGGAGGCTCTCATTTTATCCAAGAGATTATGGATGAGTGTATTACTATTGACGCCAGGTCCTGACTGAACTTCCAAGGTATGATGGCTTAATAGATCCTATTGAGCACTTGATGCAGTTCAAACATATGATGCAACCGCATGGACATAACAATTGCATCCACGTAAAGTGTTGGTGACCACATTTTAGGGCATAGCACTTGATTAGTTTGTTAAGCTAGAGCTTTCATTGATATACTCTTACCATCAACTTTATGATAAATTCTTGCACTAGTTCGCTAATTGGTGAAAGGCGAAACTCCCCTATACTCATCTCCACACTATCGAGCAGGGTGAGGAAGAGCCCATCCATGAATTTTTTACAAGGTTCAATATGGAGGTCTTGAAGATCTTAGGACTTAGGCACAAAGAATGCGCCAATACTTTGGTGTGTGAGTGCTCGTGGTCAATGGAGGAATTGCTCGACCTGGAAAAAAGATATATGACCCAGAAGGAGATTAACAGGCCAAAGTTTGAAAACTTTAAGGTTGACAAAAAGAAAAATAAGGAGAGAGATGACTAAAAACATAGGGAGAGGGGTCGATCTCCAATAAAGCGCCTCCACAACTATACTCCACTGAATATCCTGAAGAGAGGGGTCCTGTTTGCAATTTAGCATAACAATCTTCTCAAGATACCTAGGAAGTTGACGGATATTGAAGCAATGAAAAAATTGAAGAAATATTGCCACTTTTATAAACAAAAGGGGCATGACACAGATGAATGCTTCAATCTCCAGAATAAAATTGAGAGGCTCATTAGGCAGGACCATCTCCAAAAATATATGGCCTTTGACATACAGGCTGAAGGAGGCAAAATCGATCAGACTCCTTATAGAGAAATATCAATTAGCCCAAGAAAAGAGGATAAAGGAAAGAAACCTGCCCAAGAAAACCATCCGCCCATTCGAGGAGTAATTGACATGATTACGGGAAGCCTTATTGGGGGGACTCAAAATTAGTAAGGAGGCTGATTCAGAGGAGGCTAAAGTTGACCAAAGCTTTGTCAGTCGAAACAATATTCCATTTATCGACATGCATAAAACCCATCTCTTTCATTGACAGTGACCTGACCCATCTTGAAGGGAAAAATATCAACTATAAAACTAATTGTCCTATGGTAGTCTCCATTGAGATTGCCAACTTTGAAGTTAAAAAAGTCCTGATTGATAACAGCAGCTTAGCCAACATCATTTTCTTGTCCAAGCTAAAAATGATGAACTTAGGGCAGCTAAAATTTGAACCTTTTTGTACCCCTCTGGTCGGGTTTGGGGGGGGTCAAAAATCATTTCAGAAGGGTCCATCAATCTCTTGATGTTATTTTGGGGAGGCGTCCCAACGAAGGACATTAATGATAAACTATCTTATGGTTGACACCCCATTCGCATATAATGTTATAATTAGTTGACCAACTCTCAATAATTTCCATGCTATTATGTTGACCTATCACATGAAGATCAAATTTTTGATCTTAGCGGGCACAGGTGAACGGTTGTGTAATATTAAGGAAGCTTGGTGATGTTATAATATTTCGATTGAGTTAAGCGAGCAGAAGACTCGACCACAATTGAAGACCTCTAGGGATGCCTCTCTAGTGGAACCTAAGGAGAGTCAGGCCAATAAAAAAAGAAAATTGAGAGACACCCAAGTAGGGCCTATTGGGAAATTTAAAATAGTCGAGTTAGAATAAAAAAACCCTAACAAGGCTACTCAGATCAGAATAGACATAAAAACCGCTTAGAGTATCTTATGGTTGATTTTTTGAGGAGAAATATCATCATCTTTGCTGAGAAGACATCTGACATCCAAGGAATCGATCTCAATGTGATTGTGCACCGCCTCAATGTTGACCCCTCATACAAGTCGATCAAGTAGAAGATGAGGACATTTAATGCTGAGCGGAACCAGATCATCGAATAGGAAGTTAGGAAACTCTTAGGTGCAGGTTATATAGTAGAAATTCAATATCCTTTTTAGCTTTGTAATGTTGTACTTGTCTTAAAGAATGAGGGACAATGTCACATGTGTAATAATTTTACAAATTTGAATAAAGCTCGCCCTAAGGATCCTTATCCCTTGCCTCAAATAGATTTACTAGTTAATTTCATGTTAGTTGTGAGTTATTGAATATGATGGATGCATTTCAAGGGTATCATCAGATATTCATGGCCTCCAAAGATAGGGAACTAAAAAATGCTAGAGCAACTTACCAAAGGCTAGTCAACTTTATGTTCAAGAACAAAATAGGCAAGTCGATGAAGGTGTATGTCGATAACATGATTGTGAAGATAAAAAAGGCCCAGGACCATTTGCTCGACCTAAATCACACTTTTGCAATATTGAGAGCATATGGTTTAAAGCTAAATCCAAACAAGTGCACATTCAGAGTTTAAGGGAAATTTTTGGGTTATATGGTTAGTGAAAGGAGCATTAACGCCAATCCATAGAAGATTTGGGTTGTTCTCGACATCGCCTCTCCTCGAACAGTCAGAGATGTTTAGTAGCTGGTTGGAAGGATTATTATCCTTGGTAGATTCATCGTTCGATTGGCAAATAAGACCCTACCTTTCTTTAAAATTCTTAGAACTGCTAAGAAATTAGGTTTCCAATTGAACGAATAATGTGATAGGGCACTAGTCAAATTAAAATAGTATTTATCCTCGGCCTTGATGCTTACAAAATTCAAACTCGAAGAGGTACTTCACATATATTTGGCTATCTTGGAAGCATCATTAGCTCAGTCTTGATCTCAACCAGATATGGAAGCTATCAACCAATTTACTATTACAGTAAGTCACTCTAAGGACTGAAGCATAACTACTTGGAAATCAAGAAATTTATCTTAGTGCTAGTCACCATGGCTCAAAAGTTGCGTCCAAATTTCTAGTCTCATGTCATGATAGTGCTAACCAACTAGCCATTGAAGTAGGTGATGTCAAAATCAAACACATCTGGGAGGTTAATGAAATGGGCCATTGAATTGAGAGAATTTGACATAACCGTTCAGCCTAGAACAGCTATTAAGGCATAGGTCTTAGCGGACTTCATCACCGAATGAGTTGACTTGTTTGTAGAAAGCAGTGAAGCCCCTTTCACTTAGACTTTACATATTGATGGATCATCAGCCATATCATGAGGGGGAGTGGGAGTAGCTCTCCATTCCCTGACAGTGGAGGTATCTGATTTTGCGATCAAACTCGACTACGCAGTTATTAATAATGAGGCAAAATATAAGTACCTTCTCACTGGGATGAGGATGGCACTTGATCGAGGCGTCGATCACCTAGCTATGATCACAAACTCCCAATTGGTAGCAGAACAAGTTGAAAAACGTTTTGAGGCCAAGGATTCAACGATGAGCCGGTACCTAGCAGAGATTAGAAAATTACAATAATCATTCAAAAAATTCACCCATAATCAGGTACCTCAATTTGAGAATAAGCATATGGATGCCTTATCCAAATTTGCTAGCTCGACCAGAGGCATAAGAGAAAAGATGATAAATTTTCTAGTCACTAATAGGTCATCGATCGGCCCACTTGAGGAGAACTTGGTATAGAGCATTAAGGAGACAGTTCCTTCATAGTAGGATCTGATAAAACTCTACTTGAGTTATGACACAATCCTCGAAAATAAAAATGAGGCTCATCACCTCTAGGATAAGCTGCCAAGTTTGCGCTTGATGAGCATGGCCAACTATATAAGAGGTCGATCTTTGGACTGCCTTTAAGGTACCTAGATCCCGACCAGTCTCATAAAGTATTGCAGGATATCCATGCAAGTATGCGCGGGAACTATTCTGGTGAAAGATCCCTTGCATATAAAATCATCAGGTATGGATACTTTTGGTTGACATTACTGAAAAATGCTATGGATTTTGCTAAAAAATGTCCATTATGCCAAGTTCATTTGGACCTCCCGCATCAACCCACCGTGCCCATGGTCAATGTTCAAATTTCTTGGCCATTCGATTAGTAGGGGATTGACATTTTGGACTCACTACCAAAGTCAATGGGTTAATAAAAATTCATAATTGTAGTAGTCAAATATTTTACCAAGTGGGTCAAGGCCGAGGCTATCCTAAAGATAACTAATGCGGCCATCAAAAGTTTTATCTAGAAAAACATCATCTGTCATTTTGGTTTACCTATGATCCTCATTTCAGACAATGAGACCCAGTTCCATAGTAGAAGTACTAAACGTTGGTGCGTGGCCTTAGGAATCAACCAGCATTTTACATCAGTGGGTAACCTTCGATCGAACAGCTAGACGAAGGTGATAAACAGGACAATTCTCAACTATTTGTAAGCCAGATATAAGATACTGGATCAAGTTGGGCAAATGACCTCCCAAGAGCGTTATGGGCATATAGGACAACTTTTCGCATAGCCATAGGTCACAGCCCTTATAGTTTGGTCTATTAGTTCGAGGCAATTATTCTCTCAAAACTTATACAACATACAACTCGAGTGATTCACTTCCACCCACTTAGGAACACATCAGAAGGAAGCTCAATCTTGAGATTATTGATGAGCAAAGGCAAGAAGCCTACAACACCATGCAGCGTTACAAATCAAAGATAGAAGACAACTACAATAAAGGGGGCAAGTTGTGCTGTTTTAAGGTCAGAGACCTCATTCTTAAAACAGTTAAAATGTCCAAGAATGTTTTTAAACTCAACTCAAAATGGGAGAGACCCTATAACGTTGTGAAGGTATCAAAGCATAACGCTTATCGACTTGCTAGTATTGATAGGGATGAGCCCCTTTACCCATGGAATGCTATCAACTTGAAGAAATTCTATATATAAAAGCACATTATAATCATCTCCGTATTTTGTGATATAAATGAAGTTTCAGTAATACTACTACCATTTGTTTGTATTGTCACAGCTACATCTATCTTGCGCTACTACAAGTTTCAAGTCGACCCCATAGTCTACACAAAAGCGGCTTTATGCTGCCAAATCAAATCTTAAGTCGGCCCTGTAGTCCACCCAAAAGCAGCTTTACATTACCAAATAAATTTTCAAGTTGACCCTACAGTCAACCCAAAAGCAACTTCCAGCTGCTGATTTATAGTTCCAAGTCGATCTTATAGTTAACTCAAAAGCAACTATATGCTACCAACTTAAGACTTTTTAACCCAAACTATACTATCGACCTGGTAGTCGATTAACAAGTTGATCAAAAAATAATAAAAATCGACTATAAAGTTGAGCAAAGTTGTGAAAACAAATTGTTAAATACACTTAGACAAGACTATGCGTATCTCTCAACAGTAACCCAAAATTGATAATAAAGTTGTTAGATTTTCTTGTTAACTAACAAGGTTCTCAACTTATCACCCATACAATCGTGATGGTACAGTTGCATTTGACAAGAAAGCTATGAAATTGATTTCATCCAACAAGAAAGATATCAAGATAATATTTCATTCATATAAATATTCATTACAATAATAATGTCCATTACAAAAAAAAAAAAAAAAAACAAAACAACAATAATGACAAAAAAGAGTTGGGAGATCAAGTTTGGCTCGATCGAGCACTCTCAGATCGATCGGGTTGGGCACTTTTCTGCAAGTCCTAGTCGAGCTCCAGCACCACTAATGCAAGGGGGTAGAACAGCTCAAGTTAGCTGCGAGGGCCCCATGACATCGTTTATGAATTTAGTTAAGCATAGCATGTATTGCACGACGTCGACATGTCTATTCCTCATTTGGAAGGCAAGGTCCTTAGCGAAGGTGAACTCACTTGCCAGTTCAGCTAGCTTGGACTTGACCTTAGCTTTTTTCCACTAGGCTTCAATCATAGGCTTGATGGGAGCGTTTGTTGAGTATCCACCTCCTCGCCTCCATTGGCTGCACCTTCTTCAGATTCTGAATAAAGCTGTAGCTTTTCATTTATGGCATACCTTATTCTGTCTTTATCTTTTGCGCAGAAAGCATAGCCCAAATACTTAAGCTATTTTATCACTTTTTCAAATGCACCACGAGCATCATCGATGGACAAAACTACGCTCACATCTTGGAAGGCCGAGCTTAGCATGAATTGCTCCATTACCTCTCACCGTATCATGGGGAGTTGTCAAGAGAATATTTCTCGAGCCTCTTTGAGCATAGTAGTGCGGTCGGTCAATCGACCAGAGGAGTAGCTCACCTATATATCCAAGTGGGCCTTCTTCAATATGGAGTCCATTCGACTCATCGCCTCCACAACCTCGACTAATTGTTGGTCTTTTGCATTGAGCTGCTCCTAGAGGTTGGCCACTTCCTTTATCAGCTTGTTAACTTGGAGTTAGGAAGACTCAAGATGAACCTTGAGGGTCTTTAACTCCTCTCTCTCCCATAACTCCTCGCAGTTCGCCAGTGCCAACTTCGACCGATGGTAAAAGTGGTATTCAAGCTAGCTCACTTGAAACAGAGATTATTAATAAATAACATAACTAGCTGAAAGGAGAACTCAATGAGAAAACAACCGACCTCACATTTACCATATTGCAACGGTAGGCCAGTGTCTTGAGCACACCAACCTGACTTAGGCTCATGAATCTCCACTAGTCAGTAGAAAAGAGCCCAGCCACCATACACTTGAGTGCATTGGGGCCCGTCGTCCCTAATTGTATAATGGAGTTAGAATTAATCATCTCCATCATCGAGTCAAGTCCAAAGTGGGGTGATAGTAGTTTGGGAATCTGAAACAAAGCCCCATCACAATGCTTGCTGAATAATTCATAGCCAGTAACCTCCTTTTGCTTGTCTTTATTGCTCGCTACCCTTTTGGGCATTGAGCCTCCTTGCTTAGTCATCTGTCTTTTGCCTTGACCCGTAGGGATACTTTAAACATGCTCTGCTGATTGAGTATGTTGGGGTGCTTGCTCGATCTGGGGCACGATTAGGGTGGCGGTCGAGAGGGCTAGCTCTGTTGTAGGTGCATCTCATTGAGCAGCTGCTCAACTGCGTTTGTTATTCCTCTAAGCTCTAGCTAAAGCCTCTCATCGACTATGGGCTATCACTTCTTCTTGATCTGCCAACAAAAGAAAAAATAAAAATGATTAAAATCAACCAAAAAGACAGAAATCTATAATTATCACAGTTGACAAAGATCTCTACTTAATCGATTGATTGCGGGCAAGTCAAGCTCGATCAGCAATAGGCTAGTTAGTATTAGACATCTCTTCTCGATTAGAATCGAAGCCTCAATTTGCCAAAAATTGACTAGGTCTTGAATGAAAGTGTTGGGCTAGCTGGGTGCTTGGTTTCTCGGCATTTCAACATGCCCCCTTCACTACCCTCTAGGAATATCAAACTCACCAGGCCCTCGAACATATAGAAAGTATATTTTTCCACTCCTGGCCATATGATGAGGAGGGGGTTACTAGTAATTTTTGACACGGATGCGCCGTCAGATAATAAAACCCAAACTCTTCGATACTACCCGACTTTCAAAACATGGAAAAATGGAATAGATTAGAAAAATTGGTAAAAGAAGCTGGCTGGCCGAACATATGCATCAACACAGCAAAACTGTATATGGTGGTGAAGTAGTTGGATAGAAGTTATGTTATATAGACCTCAAAACCCCCTAGGAATTTGACTATGGCTGGTGCTAGAGGAAACTTAAGTCCGCACTTAAATCCCTCATCGAACACCGTTATGCATCCCCTTGAGGTCGATGCATCCTATCCTGGGGCCCAAGTACTAAGAGTTCATATTCATTTGGAATGTGGTACATCTCCCTAATTTGAACTAGGTCCGTGGGGGAGATTTTAGAGACTATTTTACTATAGTGGTCTAGGGTAAACAATTGACCACGCGGCGTAGGCACTTCACTTGGGCCAGCATCGCCCCCAAAAGCAACTCTCTTAGCACTTGAGCTATTGGAGGTCGAGCTATTACTCAACGAACTATCAGAGGTACTCTTAGATGCTCTCCTAGATGCACTTTCACCCCCAATCTCCCCCTAAAACTATACACTCTCAGACCTAGTGTCTTCACATTTTGATGCACTTGACATCTTTGCAAAGCAAAATGAAGGAAAATAGAAGCTTGAAGAAGAACTTATAGTTGATCGCTTGAAAACTCTAAAATACAGAAATGGTTAAGGGACTCTGAAAACATGAACTCAACCAGAATAAATTCAGTAAAAGTGAAAATTGAATGTTTCTACCCCATCTATTTATAGGCATTTGGACACAGGAATCTAAGCGACAGTAATAATTACACTACCGCCCCTTGGCACTTCGTATACTGTGAAGTAACTGATTCATTAAATGTGCAAAACTTTGGTTGATTATTTAGAAACCCCAATTGAGAATTCAAAAACCATAGTTGACATTTCAAAAGCCTTGGTTGAATCTACATGACCATCATTCAGTTATCCATTCCCTGTTTCTTTCTATCAACAAGCTCGATCGGGATTGTGAGTGGGGGGGACTCATGATATGGGAGAGCTTAATAAGCCTAGCCTAACTAGTTATCGACTTCAGAGAGAATTTCTAGGCCCATTTAACATCCAAAGCCTAACAGCACTTCCGGAACCAGCTGGGCTGGGTCACTCGACCACAACCACCTAGTCGAGCAAATAGTTCTCGCCCACACCCAATGGGAGGCTTCAAGTTTCTTTGTCCATTCATCTATTCCTCTAGCCGACCACCCTGTTCGGTCGATGATAATTGACCAGAATGCTTACTCCAATGTTGACTCATATCCTTGCCGCATTCAATGCCACGTTAATGGCGCATGCCACCCCAGTATAGCCTTTGCCACCAACTCTGTCACCAACTTTGCCACCAACCTTGTTTGAGAGATGCATTCCTAGAGTACTATTCACCATAGAAAGCAGGAGATGACGCCATTTGGAATAGTACCAGGATTGAAAATAACCAATAACCCCCAGGCAAGGACAAGAGCCCTATACACTTGATAGGGGCATTTTAGATATATCACCCACCAGGAGAAGGCTATAAATACCTCACTGCTAGTTATCTTCCAGGTATGCCATATACACTATATACTCTTATTCTACTGCTCGATTATCTCACTCAACTGATACTAACTTGACGTCAGAGTGCCTTAGTTGGGGCACCTCAACTAGTCTGACATTTGTTATTATTTGTAGATCTCAGTCCAAGAAGAATATCATTGTTGGATCGTTCGACCTCTCTGGTTGAACAACCTAAACACTACCCAAATCACTAAAAATGACTTCCAACCTCATCAATAGGCATAATCAAAACAAAACTTAAGAGGGAATCCTAACAAAATGAACTACTACATTCCCCAAATTTAACTCTCAAAATATTTTTTTTATTTTCAAAATGCCCCCAAAAGCAAAAAAAGCATGTCCACCCCTTTTTTTCTCACCCTACCTTTTACATTACTCATTCATTTCTTGCTTTCTCATTTCACTTCCCTCATTCATATATACATACACACACATATATATTGAATATATGAAAATTTTAAAACTTTACTAATTTTTTTTTTATTTTCCTTTTGCATTTAGTTATAAATTTAACCAAAAAAATAATATAGTGTGATAATTCTTTAAATAATCTAAAACATTCAACAAACTATTAATCAAATAAATTAATATAATCATCCAAAAATACTTAAAAAATTAACAGTAATTTGTAAATATTATTTTATTTACTTTTTATTAATTTTTAGGTAAAATATATTATTTATGAATAACTAATTTATAATTCAATGTATTATTTGCTAATGACAAAGTAAATATGTTAAGTACATGTCATAGTTAGGCTATCTTATTTAATAAGTTAATATATAATTTTATAATTTTGTTTATTTATTTTTATATATTTAATTATTTCTTTACTAGTTTTTATACTAGTTATTACATATTCACATTACATTTTTAATTTAATAGTATTTATACTAATTATTACATATTTATATCGAATTATTTATTTAAAAAATAAATATATTATTAATTAAGATCTTATTAAAATCTTATTTAAATTAGTAAATATATTAATGATTATACCCTAATTAAAATATTGTCAAAATTATTTCAAAATTTACTTAATTAATTGCTACTAATATTATGAATTACAAAATTGAAAAAAAAGTATTTAATTAGTAGTATATAATAATACGTTTATCCAATTTTTTGTGTAATTATCATTAGGTAAAGTTTTATAATTAAATAATATTATTTTCACTGCATAATTTTTATTTATTTCATCAAATTATTATGTCATAAGAATTTTTGTAATTATAAATTTTTTAAATTTAAAATTAAATTAATTACACATCACTTTACCACAATCATATATTAATTAAATATATACATACATCTATTAGCTATATATATCCACATATATTTATTAAATTTAAAAATTCAATTTCACCATACAAACCCAACAAAAAGTTATTGATTTGACATTTAAAATAAAATTTGTCTCATGCAGAATAATTCCAAATAAATAATTTCATTTTCTGTACTTTTCCAAAACAAAACCAAATAATGAAACTATTCCCCAATTTTAACTTCCAAAATATCTTTATTCAAAATATTTTTCAGAATTCATCCAAGATGCAACCAAACAAAGTCTTAATACACCAGCTTTTTCAAAATTTACCTTTTTTAATCATCAATTGGCATGGACCATCCTACTCTACAGACCCTTATCCTGGACTTGGTTGTGCTTTTTGTAGGTTCAGAATGATGCTTCTGTTATGGGCGATGTTCTTTCCCCTTCTTGAATTATTACAAAATTATTATTATCATCTACGAGTTTAAATTTTAATATTATAAAAAAATTAAGCATAAGTTGTGATTAATTTATGCCTAATGCTAAAATTTCAAAATTTTAGTTACAAATTTGATTTAATCAAGTTTGAAGTAAATTATCTCATAACTAACTCTCGCTATAATAAATTCATAACTGAAGATTATTTTTTTTCTTATATCTATTAATTATTCTATGGATAATGCATAACTAATTTATTGTTCTTTTAGTAACCACAAGGCTGTGGATTGATAGCTAATTATTTTGTTGCTTGTATTTAAAAAAATTGCATTTGCTATAAAAATTTGTAGCTATGCTTTGTAACTATGGCTATAGAATTATTTTGGTAGCAATTTTTTTAAAATGGATACCTAATTTTTTTTATAGTATTTTCTTTATTTATGATGTAACTGGCACCTCATTTAGGTAAAATAACTTCGCATGGGCTACGTCTCTATTACCACGCATTGAAATAAATAGTATAAAACTTCCTTAATTACAATTTTCTTTTTGGGCCCTCAAAATAGAGGCAAAATAATATACATGAAACAGCGCACAAACATAGGACTAAAGAGAATTAATTTAAACAAGAATGAAAAGGGTAACAAGAAAAAGGGGTATGTGTGCGTATAAATGTACATAGCTTGTTTTTTTATTTTTTTCTTTCTTTCTTCCTTTCTTTTCTTTTTCAATTATTATTAAACAGATCAATCTTTTCTTTCGGGATCCAATTCCCCCGTTGACTAATTTGGGCCGGTGGATATAATGTACACAACACTTGTTAGTCACATTGCTTTATATGTTTGGGTTTAGCATCATTGAGAAAAAGCAAAGAAAAGTGAAAATTATGAAAATTAAATTCAAACTTTTCTAGACAAAATAAATATTGCTATCATTCAATTTAGATTAACACAATTATTCTAATATTTATATAAGTATATATGTATATATATTTCTTACTCTCTAATGAATGTTCTTTTCACCCTTGTTTCACACTATTACTGTGTTATTTAGGGCTATAAATGAATATTTAAAAATTTATTTACCGTTTACATTCATATTTGTCTATACAAAATTTATCTACATCAGTTTAAAGTGGATATTATCTGTATTTGATTAGTAGATATTCGATTATAAATGGATACAGATATGGTAAATGCATATTCGATCCGTTTAATATTTGCTTCGAATACATTCTTTTTAAATAATATATTATATATATTTTTTAATAAAAATTCCATTATTCATATATGTATATATATAAATTATAATTGAAGAATTGGGAAGAAAAAGAATAAATATAAAAAATTATTATATTATAGAGAAAAAAATGAAGAATAAAGTTAATCAACCCAATTGTTGTTGGTTGACTTTATAATTAATATACTTAAATTCCATTATTATTGTTATTAAGTACTGATAATCAATTACAAAGTCAATTATTGATTAGAAATTATGTTATTTGTTTGATTATTTTCTTTTTAATGAAATTATATAGTTCATTTTATTAATTAAAATATGTATTTATTATAAGCTTACATATTTTTGTATTTGGATATTTGTAAATGGATATTTAAATAATTATAATTGAATATGAATATAAAAAACTAATTTGAATGCGGATAAATTTAATAAAATATGAATAAATCTGAATAATTATAATCGGATACAGATATATCCGAATTCGACCAATATCTAAAGAATACAAATTCGAATATAATTTTTTAATATCCATCAAATTCATATTCATATCCAAATATTTGAAAAATTAAACAAATACGAATATGAAAATAACGTATCCGATCCATTTACACCCCTAATGCTATCGATCAAAAGTATTTAGTTTAATAAAGTGGTTCTTGTTGATTTATACAAAAGTCACGTGTCTCTTACGAGTTACGACTCAAATGAGAGCATAAGCTACTGGCGTTGGCTATTGAATTTTCGCCTTCTAGACAACATACTACTTGTATTGCTATCCCACAATCCTATTTTCACGGTTTATGTTGTTCCCACTTTGCTTCCGCTACTAGAGAAATCACTTTTACTTTGTTTTCCTTTGGTTATTAAGATATTTCAGTTCACTATGTTGTATCTTGTCGGCCGATGGATTCAACAGCAGTTTAAAACGTTTTCGTATTCATGAATTCTGCGTGTATAGATTAGACTAAGATTATATGTGGAATGCATTGAATATAAAGTATAAAAATATATCATTGAAGTCGAGATAGATAAACCTATCTCATTAATCTGTGATCAACTGGATGGTGATTATCTATACAAGGCAAAAACCTCCCTCTCCTTGGAGCTAATTTAGGACCACACCCATGCCCACTCAAGGAATGTCCGCAAATGTGTGTAAGGAGAAAGAATTTCAAGTCGCTAGATCCCTAATCCTAAGATGTTTGTCCTCTTTAGTTTCATGATTTGCTTGGACCAAGTATTTTTTTATTTTCCCATGTTCCGTGCCTGGCTACATGCAAGGAAGCTGCCGGCGGGTGTCTTGCAATAATTTTGACTTATATATCTAAGTAGAAAGATGCATTTTATATACTAGTATTGAAATGAGACTACGGACCACAAAAATTATTGGATGTATTATGTCTCTGCACCATTTACCAGAATGTCACATTTTCCATTTTCATATGTTCACGAGAAACAGAGAAGTGAATTTCTAGGGCACTAGTTATCATGAGTGTGCTGCGTCATATCAACGTGAGAATGGTGGGAACAGAAGCTGGATGGTGTTTGGCTAAATACATAAATATTTTGTAATATTTTAAAAGACATTTTATGTTTATAAAATATTAAGAGTATTTTGACATTGAAATCAAAGTTTATAAGTGGTTAAAATAAAAATTTTATAAGCTTTTAAGCTTCTTTTAGAAAATATAAGAATGCGAATTTTTTTTCCTTTCTCGTCCCTCAAATGCTCAAGACTTTACATAAAATGATTATATGATGTAGAATACAATTTTTTTTCTTGACCCGTAAAATTTGAATAAGTTAAAAATTCAATATAAGAAATCAAGAATGTTGCGAAACCTTAATTTTCACAAAAAGATAACGATATACCTTGGAAATTGTGGTTCAATTTCAACTGGACATGAATAGCCTTCGAGTTGAGTACATTGAAAATGGCAAACATAAGAGATGGAGAGATCATAATTGCCCATGAAGCTGGCTGCTGACCTCTTTTTTGCGTTTGTTTCTTAATTGTCACGGCACCAAAATTACTACTTGAAATTCCACAATAATCTCCAAAATTCATATAATTGCATCAATTCAAACTAATGTGAATAATACTTCTTGTTTTTTTCTTTCTATTTTCAAAATTTAATCTATCAAGGATGAAGTATCAATTTTATCTTGCTCGGTTTTCTTTTTATCTTTAAACATGGACCAAACATTCATCTTCCAATCTAACTAATGACCCTACATATCACGTCTTTATCATAACCTACACTTGAACTATTTTTTTTATTTCCTTAATATTGAGAATTATGCATTTATAGGAAACAAAAATGTCAATCAAGATTGGATTGATGACAAAATAAAATTTCACATAGTGAACACTAATTTGATTGATCAAGAAAACAGTAGAGGTAAAGTTCACCCATATATTCCCAGAAGGGAACCAGATAGCTGACTGGTTAGTGAACCAAGCGCGCAACACCAAATCGTCCAGTATCGTTCAGGGCATCGACATCCGAGGACAATTGTTGGGCACATTAGAACCGGAAAATATCTCATCCCATATGTTAGAAAGCAAAAGCAAAAGCAAAATCAGTAACATGTTCTAATTGACATGTATTACAAATGTAGAATGTGTGCTGTTTCCAACAAAAGTTGGGATGGGGGCAACATATGCCTCTCTCCCACTTTCTTAAGGAAAATATATATAAATATATATATATATCATTCAATTATAAATATACATTAATATATTATATAAAAAATTAATTTCACCCTATAAATTCAGCAAAAAATAATTAATTTGATATTTATAGCAAAACTTGTCGTCTCCAAACATTATCAAACAAATAACTCATTCTTAAATAATTTTTCTTGTTTTCCAAAAAAACACTTGACACTTTCCCTAATATTTCTCTCAAAAACTTATTCTCCCAATTTTTTCTTTTTAGAAATCGCCCGAAAATAAGCAAACAAAGGGCTAATTGAATGTTTTCATCAACTTGAGTAGTACTTAAGTCGAATTAAGAAATAATATTATTGTTTCTCCACTATATTTTTTGTTTTTCTTGTTATTTCTTTGTTACTTAATATTAAAAAAATTGAAGTTTATGTAGATGATGAATTAATAGGATTTTATTGTCATTGTCATGTTGAGGATTTAGTTCTTCTCTTAGGTCTTTATATTGTTTAATGAAGTTTTAGTTGATAGAGGATTAGCCATTTTGAGTTTTTCTATGTTTGTGATTTATTTGGATTGTTAGGAATATTTGGAGTTTGTTAATGATTAAGAATTTGGTGACTCGTTTATTTGGCATTGAGTTTCACGCTTTTGCAACTAGACTCTATGGTTCATTTTTGGGGCATGAAAAGGTGATGCTTAGAGTCTAGATTTTGGATTTAAGTTGTGTCAGGATAAGATGTTTTGACTGTGAAATATGGGTATAGAACTCTTAGGAATTGATTTAAGTATTTAGGTTTGACTATTGAAATGATTGATTAAATGTCATTTAATATTAAGGATTACGAAAGATTTTATTAAGTTAACTAATTGATACGATTGAACACTTTTAATATTTGATGATAGGATACTTGACATAATATGAGGCTAGGATTAAAAATGCACTAGATTTATTAGAATCACAGCGAAGGGCTCTTTTACTTTCCATAGTGCTGTCTTGCCTAGATGAAGAAAAAGAATTCCTAATTAATGAAACATAATCCACAAGCATAGACCATACAGAGCTCAAATCTCCTTGTTATTTGGCAATTTGATCATCAATGGCACTAAATTAAAACTGGTGTAATCGAATATTTTCCATTATGAAATCACTACCACAAGAAAATTCACATTTAGTGGCATTAATTTGGTGATGTTTTATAATATAATGGCACAAAAAGGTATTATGGTGATAGTTATAAAAAAATTCCACTATAATTTAATATTTGGTGGTATTTAATTATTAAATGACAAACAAAATAGTGACATTTAATCAAAAATGTCAAGATAAATGTATTTCAAAGGCATTTAGCTAGTGTCACTAATTTTTTTTGAAGGAAAATACTACTAATATGCAGTTATAGTGTTGTTTGAAAAAAGATGTCGTAACGTATTTAGTGGCACTAAGTTGTGACATTTATAGTGTATGACACACAAAAATAAAATAGTGATTGTTATAAAAAAAATGTTACTATAATAAAATATTTAGTGGCATTTGATTATTAAATAACATATAAAATTGCAGTATTTGATAAAAATACCAACAAAAATATAATTTGAAAACATTTAAGTAGTGCCACTAATTTTTTTTAAAAATGTCACTCATATTTATTTATGGTGGCACCTAAAATATGCCACAAAATATTTAGTGGTACTAACTTAGTGACATTTGATAGTGTAATAATACATAAAAGTAATATGGTGATAATTGTTGAAAAATGTCATTGTAATACAATATTTAGTAGCATTTGATTAATCCATAACAAAAAATAGTGACATTTGATTGAAAATGCCAACATAAATATATTTGCAAGGGATTTAAGTAGTGCCACTAATTTTTATTAAAAAGCTACTCATATTTATTTATGGTCTCATTTATAAAAAATACTGTAAATTGTTTAGTAGCACTTATTTAACACCATTTTACAATATAGTGTACTTAGTAGTAATTGATTAATAAATATTATAAAAACGTAATTTTATTGAAACTACTAACATAACTATACGTTAAAAGTATTTAATTAGCAATACCACTTTTTTTTTTTTTCAAAAAAAGGAGAAAAACATAACTCATAATTTAGTTATGGTGTAACATGAAATAAATATCATACAAACATAGATAAAGCATATATAGTTATTAATAATTGTAAAATATACAATTTTATATCTTATCATAATGCATTGATTAAATTAACTATTTAAATATAATTTTAACTTATCAACTAAATTAGTCATATTTTTCAAGAAGTATAAAAAACTAACAACCTGTTTGGTTTTATTTCCACAAGCTCTTGTCATTTTCATTTGAAAATAAAAATTAAAAATTATTACTTTCTCTTTATTTTCACTCAAATTATTCAAATTTTCATTTTCAAACCCCTCTAAACCTACCCTATCATTCTATTATCACATCAATTAAATTCAAATTTGATTTGACATAAAATATCAACTATTATTTTAAAATTAATAAAATATACATATATTTTTAAAAAATAAATATTCTTAAACATAAAAAAATATAAAATAACCATCTTTTCAATTCTATACATATTTTAATCATTATTTTCCAAAAATTATCCAAACACATTTTCATTTCCATTTCAAATCTATAACTCACATTTCAACTTTTAAAAATAGCTAGAAATTGGAAATGACTCTATAAATAAAACCAAACAGGCCCTAAGTTTTTGCCATTTTTTCTCCTCACATACAAATTATATTTTTGAATATTTTCTATCTCTAAATTTAATGTCTCAAACTTTTTCAAATGTATTATTTAATATAATAATTTTGAGCATATATTTAAATAATTGAGAAAATATGCTTTTAAAGTATAAGAATATAATAATATTTTTGAATATTTAGAATGAACATTTGGTGGGTAGCTTGACGGTGAACTCACATCTTTTCAAGTAAAGTATTGCAGGTTCACGTTTTATACAAAGCCATTAGAGCATTTTAGAGTCTCATAATATGGATATTGATGGTAAATTAAGATGTCATTCAAAGGAATCTTTTTTGTCATTTAATTTAGCATGCTATTTAATTAATTTTTATGGCATGTTATTATGTCATCTAAAGAAATTTTTTGTGACATTTTATCGTCACTGTATGCATTTTTTATGGCATGTTAGTAAGTCATTTAAAATTATTTTTTTTCACATTTTAACATATCATTTATTGTACTTTTTGTAGCGTATTATCTTGTCATTTAAAGGAATTTTGGTGGCGATTCAATATGTGACTACATACATTTTTAGTGGCATATTGGCATGCCATTTAAAATTTTCTTTAATGGCACATTGGCATGTTATGCAATGCATTTTTTGTGATATTTTAATGTATTATTTAAAATATATTTTTTTTGTATTTTTATTAATATCACAATAGAGGTAAATAATTGATATTTTCACCTTTAATTACAATGCTACAAGTGACATTTTTAAAAAATATCATTAAATATAAAGTTGCCACTATAATACTATTTAAATTGTATTTTTTTAATGTCATTAAATGCCATTTTTCTTGTAGTGAATACCACAGTATCAAAAGAGAGATGACTGATTGTCTCATATATCTTTATTCGGGCCTTTGCATATATGGCAAGAAGACCTAGTACACTAGCTTTCAAGATTTACCTTTTCTAGTCGTCAATTGGCATGGACCATCACGCCCTAAAGACCCTTATCCTGGATTTGATTCCGCTTTTTATAGGTTTAGAAAAATGCTTCTATCATGGGCGATGTCTTCTTGAATTATTACAAAATTTTTATTACCAACCATGAGTTTAGATATAAATACTATAAAAAAATTAGGGAACTAGCTACGGTCAATTTATATATGATGTTAAAAATTCATAACTTTAGTTATGAAATTGATTAGTTAAGTTCGAAGTGGATAATCTCATAACTAACTCTCGCTCCAACCAATTCATAACTGAAGATTATTCTTTATATATATATATATATATATATATCTATAAATGTTTCTATAGGTAATGTATAGCTAATCTATTGTGCTTTTAGCAATCAAGATTGCAAATTGATAGCTAATTATTTTCGTTACTTTTTATTTAGAAAAAATTACATTCACTATGAAAATATGTATCTATATTTTGTGGCCATAGTGATGAAATTAATTTCACAGCAACTTTTCTAAAGTGGATATAGTAAAATTTTTTATAGTATTTTCTTCATTTATTATGTAATTGGGACGTCATCTAAATAAATAACTTCACACATGTTACATCTCTATTATCACACAGGGAAATGAATAATTTATATAAAACTTCCTTAATTATAATTTTCTTCTTGGGCCCTCAAAATAGAGGCAAAACAATATACATATGAACCGCGTGCACAAACGTAGGACCAAAGAGAATTGATTTAAACAAGAAATTGTAGCGCCCCTCTTGGGACGGCACCTAAGTCGAGGTGCCACTCAGTTCAATTTTAAGTTGAACCCATAATATAAATCAATAATCCATCAAAATAATTTTTTCCAAAAACTTATCAAAGCATTTCAAACTTATCAGATATAGCAATAGATACCAATTTAGCTAAGCCTATAACATAGAGGCGATATGCTATAATATGTGCCATGAAATTCCAAATCCAATCCTAACATATGCAGTGGAAATTCAAACTTAGCTAGCTCAGTAAACCATTAAATACATGCCATAATTTACTTTATACTTAAAAAAATATTTCCTGTCCAGCTTGGAGTTTGAATTCTTCACTTAATCCTTGTTTAAGAGAATCAAAATAACCGGGGAGGGGGGGAGTAAGTCCAAAGGGCTTAGTGAGAGATAATTATAAACATAAATGATGGGGATTTGTTGAGGAATAAATCGACTCAATAGATCATCAATCAACAATTAACAGAAACACAACAGGATACATTCAAATAGTCAGGAACAATCTAACAAGCAG
>JACGDI010005459.1:120282-171820 GCA_014898725.1 Jacaranda copaia | reverse complement strand
AGACAGATGCCTAGGAATAGCCCTAGCACATCATTAACGCTTAGGAATAGCCCTAACACATCGCACATACTTAGTAATAGCCCTAGCATATGGCTGACAAACTGAATACCCAGGGAATAGCCCCTAGCATATCAGACTCATAGAATGAATACCTAGGGAATAGCCCCTAGCGTATCAAACTTATAGAATATATACCCACGGAATAGCCCCCGCATATACAAACAAATAGACAGACAATACCTAGGAATAGCCTTAGCATATCACAGACAGATAGACACATCAAAACAAAATTGCCGCCAAGGCAATGTGATTGCATACAAATTTAGATAAGCTAGCATGGCCATTAAGAAATTGAATAGATAAGCGGATATGCCGACAAGGCAATAGCTAGATACAAAATAGTATAGATATGAGACAATTTTAGATAACGGAGATACAAATATGATTCTAAGCGCCAGAACAGATAGAAATTAGAATCAAATTCAGCAGATAACCCTCACAAGGGTGCACAAATTAGATAACAGATACAGATTAGATTTCAAACACAATCCAGAGTACGATGCAGAAATAAAAAATCCACATAAGGGCTTACCAATAATAACGAATAGTTAAGAAAATGTGCCAGATCGACAGACCTTTACCTCTGTACTCTCAGAAATATTGTTGTTGTCTATTGCTTACGGAGCCCATCTCTATGCCACCTAACCAAAAGAATAAGGCCTATAGTCACAATCCTCATTTGACCTTGTAATCGCAATTATACAAGCAACGGTCTAAAATTGATACTTAATTGGCTAAATCGATAGCCTTGATATTGAAATGCTAATAATGCAAATCTCGATTAAGGAGTACAATCAGGCCCTTAATTACATAATTAACCTCGTAATAGCTCACCAAGTCAATAATAATGGTTCCATTATCTACAATAACCCAATTTTTACATAGGTCTTAATTTCATAGAATTAGGGTCTTAATCATCTATTAACTTAATTAACTAGAATTATCAATTAATTTTACAAATCCAAATCTACTGAGCTTATATGCATATACTTATGCATGTCTAAATTCTTGGTTCTAAATCATAATTTTGGTCCAATTAACTTGTATTTACATCATAAATAAGCCTAACAATTTATTTAGAATAAATCATAAATAAAATTATTTGATTAACTAGTATTTTACCCAATATTTTTCCATCAAAACCTTGAAACCACAAATTGAGAACACCACTACACCACTACTATTGTCGGAATGAGGAGAAGAAATTGTTCAGAAGTCGCCGGAGCACCACCGCCGGTCACTGGAGCGCCACCGTGCACTACCACCAGAAAATCTTGCAACCACCACCAATCTACTCCTCTCGAGCTCTTTCCATATGTCCATTTTTTGTCAAGTTTCTTAGCTTAGAACCCTCTTAATCGAGCTTAACAATCACCAAATGGATTTCCTCGCTATAATCTTTGATCACCATTTTTTAGCCTCTGTCGCCATGCTAAATTCACATGTAAGGGTATATTAAGCTTCCTCACATTAAAATATACTAGAAAATGTGCCTAGAATTAAGTTTTGGCCACTGTCCGTCGTCACCTATCAAGCCCGTCGCCACCCCGATTGAGCTTTAAAAATCCAGTGGTCCTGTCGGTGGAATGGTGTGAAAGAGGTATCAAAGTGAAATTGGAGGCGAGTGGAAGAGATTGTTTGGTTTGGTTTGGTGAAATGGAGGTCGTTGGAGGGAGGTCATTGGAGGTGGTGTCTTCAGCTGAGAGAAAGAAGAAAGAAAACGGAAAGAAAGGTGAAGGAAAGGAAAGAAGGCTTCTACTAATTTGTTTTAAAATTGAATTTTTCAATTTTGCAATTCAGTCTAAAATTTACCTCCTTCTTCAATTAGGTCCTTGCAACTTTCTCAAAATTATGATTTGATCCTATTGACCAAAATACTTACATGCAACTCCTAAAAACTTCCTAAAATGTGCAATGAGTTCTTCCCAAGTTGCAATCCAACCCCAAAAATTTCAAATCAAGTCTCGATAGATAGTAAATTAACCCCCAAAACTTTTTAAAATCTTGCAATTAAGTCCTTTTTGATTATTTCCAAAATATCAAATTTCAGGGGCGTTACATACTCCCCTCTTAAAAGAATCTAGTCCCTAGATTATCATTTGAATACTATTCCAATTGACAAAAATGAGTAGATTTAGTCTATTGATCTACATTTTCTCTTCATTACATCTTACCATGTTTACTTCTTCAAGTCTTGATACATCCCCATGCCTCTCGGATGTATTGTATATCCTGACTTATGTGGCTCACTATTATTCTTTCTTCCAACACACCTGTTATCTTAATCTCTTATCGTTTCAACATTTAATATATTCCCCACTTTAGTTATGATAGAGTGCATACCTTTATGTAAAAGATTGAAAAGCCATTACCACAACAACTAATAGCATCACAAGCTCACACTTACATATTCACATAAAGGAGTAGTCAATATTCAAACTATCACACATTCCCAAGCAACTAGATATAGATTCACAAAACTTAAACACACTAAGTATTGACATAACTCATACACTTGCTATTCCCAAGACTCTGTCCGGGTATGAAACTAAAATATACAGCATTGTACTTTCTCCTATAATTCAAAAGCTTAGACGAAACCTATGGCCACTTATTTTTCTCTCTTCTCCGATGTTGACCCTTTCCTATTAGGGTAATTTTTCAGGTAGTGTTAATCGTTGCCACAACCCACATATCTGCCCTGCTTTCTCCAACATCCTAACTCCTTATGGGTATGTGATCCACAGAATCCACATTTCTTTTGTGGCCTTTCTTGAGTCAGAAGTGCCATTTTATCGATCCGATGGGCTTGAAGAGTAGTGTTTTCAATCTGAATCCTTGGTTGTTTCTCTCCAGCACTATTCTGCTCCTTAGGGCATGATCTTTCTTTTCGATTCTTATCTTCAATGTTTTGAATTTCTTGAAATTTTGATTCTAGCTGCAGTGCTCTGCTTACAACTAGGTTGAAATTTGGTAGATCACATATAGCTAATCCTTACCTGAGTTCTAGTCATAGCCCTTGGATGAATTATTGAGCTTGTCGACCTTCGTCATCTTGCATGTAGGGAGCATATTGTATCAATTAGTTAAAAGCAGCCTCGTACTGACTTACAGATTATACCCCTTGTACAAGGTCCATAAATTCTCTTTCTCTTGCTTGCTTCACCACTTTTGGCATATATTTGCTCATGAAGTCTTGGGTGAAGTTCTCCCAAGTTCATTAGGTTCCTTCAACCACCCATCTTCTATCAATAATCTTCTACCAACTTCGAGCGGAACCTTCCAAAAGGAATGTGGCAAATCAAACCCTTTGCTCACTTGGATAACACAGTGTTTCAAAAATATTCTCTAGACTCTCAATCCATTATTCAGTTTCTCAATCATCAGGGTCTCTTTGGAATTTTAGGGGATTGAAATGAAGAAACTGTTACAATGTTTGATCTTTAGCTTTCTCAATGGCAACTTTTACTCTAGTACCTTGCTGTTGACCCTCTAGCAGAATTCCCAATACATCTTGATGCACAGAGTTTGTAGGTTGACCATTTGAAGGGTTTTATGACATCTCTTCTTCTTGCATAGCTTGTGGGTAAGTAGTACATCTTATCTTGGAACTTGTCGATCACTAACCCGTCGCCCAGGAGGTCTTCCCCATCGACCAGCTTTAGGAGAAATAGATATACTGAAACTTTCTTTGGATGCCATCAATTCTACTAACTACTTTCAACCCCTAAATAAAAAGAAGAAAAAGGATTAGATGAGATCAAATAAGACTCATAGTCACATAAGTCTAGTCATCCTATGATATACCATAAGATCCCATAGACATCCTATAGTACTGAACATATCTCCTAATACCAACTAATCAATTCATCTTCAATCCTTAAATCACACAGGACTTTCTCAAGGTAAAATGCAACTAGAATTCATAGTCAAACTATTCCAAAGAAAACATCGATCACGAATCCCTATGATGTTCAAATGCCTAGGTCATTAACAAACCTAGTCTCTAGTAAATCCTTCAATTCCAGATAAAACAATCATTCATTCCTATGTATACCTAGGTCATCAAAACCTAGGCTCTGATACCACCTGTATTGCTTCTTCTCGAGACAGCACCTAAGTCAAGGCGCCACTCAGTTCAATCTTAAATTGAACCTATAATACAAATCAATAACCTATTAGAATAATTTTTTTCAAAAACTTATCAAAGTATTTCAAACTTATCAAATATAGCAATGGATACCAATTTAGCTAAGCCTATAACATACAGGTAATATGCTATAATATGTGCCACGAAATTCCAAATCCAATCCTAACATATGCAGTGGAAATTCAAACTTAACTAGCTCCACAAACCATTAAACACATGCCATAATTTACTTTATACCTAACAAAATATTTCCCATCCAGCCTGGAGTTCGAATTCTTCACTTAATCCCTATTTAAGAGAATCAAAATAATCGGGAAGTGGTGAGAGTAAGTCCAAAGGACTTAGTGAGAGATAATTATAAACATAAATGATGGGGATTTGTTGAGGAAGGAATCAACTTAATAGATCATCAATCAACAATTAACTAAAACACAATAGGATATATTCAAATAGTCAGGAATAGTCTAACAAACAGATACGATCGGTCATTTAGATTAACAAACAGACAACAGATGCCTAGGTAAAGCCCTAGCACATCACATACAGACAGATATAGATGCCAAGGGATAGCGTTAGCACATCACAAATAGATAAATAGCAGATGCCCAGAAATAGCCTTAGCACATCATAGATAGACAAACAGAAGATAGATGCCCAAGAATAGCCCCAGGACATCACTGATAGACATATGGTAGCTGGATGCCCAGGAATAGTCCTAGTACATCACTGATGCTCAGGAATAGCCTTAACATATTGCATATACCTAGGAATAGCCCTCGCATATGGCTAACAGACGGATGAAAGATAAATGCCCAGGAATAACCCTAATGCATCACTGATGCTCAGGAATAGCCCTGACATATTGCACATACCTAGGAATAGCCCTAGCATATAGTTGACAGACGGACAGAAGATAGATGCCCAAGAATAGCCCTAGCACATCATTGATGCTTAGGAATAGCCCTAGCATATTGCACATACCCAGGAATAGCCCTAGCATATGGCTGACAAATTGAATAACTAGGGAATAGCCCTTAGCGTATCAGACTCACAGAACGAATACCTAGGGAATAGTCCTTAGCGTATCAGACTTACAGAATATATACCCACAAAATAGCCCCTGCATATATATAAACAAACAGATGGATGATATCTAGGAGTAGCCCTAACATATCATAGACAGATAGACACATTAGAACAAAATTGCCGCCAAGGCAACATGATTGCATACATATTTAGATAAGCTAGCATGGCCATTAAGAAACTAAATAAATAAGAGGATATGCCAACAAAGCAATAGCTAGATACAAAATAGTATAGATACGAGACAAACAACAGATAACGGAGATACAAATATGGTTCTAGGCACCATAACAGATAGAAATTAGAATCAAATTCAGCAGATAACCCTTACAAGGGTGCACAGATTAGATAACACATATAGATTAGATTTCAAACACAATCTAGAGTATGGTGCAGAAATAAAAAATCCACACGGGGGCTTACCAATAATAATGGACAGTTAAGAAAAGGTGCTAGATTGGCAGACCCTTGCCTTCGTAATCTTAGAAATATTGTTGCTGTCTATTGCTTGCGGAGCCCACTTCTATGTCACCTAACTAAAAGAATAAGGCCCGTAGTCACAATCCTCATTTGACCTTGTAATCACAATTATACAAGCAACGATCCAAAATTGATACTTAATTGGCTAAATCGATAGCCTCGATATTGAAATGCTAATAATGCAAATCTTGATTAAGGAATACAATCAGGTCCTTGATTACATAATTAACCTCGTAATAGCTCACCAAGTCAATAATAATGGTTCTATTATCTTTAATAACCCAATTTTTACTTAGGTCTTAATTTCATAGAATTAGGATCTTAATAATCTATTAACTTAATTAACTAGAATTATCATATAATTTTACAAATTCAAATCCACTGAGCTTCTATGTATGTATTCATGCATGTCTAAATTCTTGGTCCCAAATCATAATTTTGGTCAAATTAACTTGTATTTACATCATAAATAAGCCTAACAATTTATTTAGATTAAATGAGGAATCAAATTATTTGATTAACTTGTATTTTACCTAATATTTTTCCATCAAAACTTTGAAACCATGAACCAAGAGCACCATTACAATTGGTGGAACGAGGAGAAGAAATTGTTCAGAAGGCGCCAGAGTGCCACCATGCACCACCGCCAGAAAATCTTGCAACCACCAGCAATCTACTCCTCTCGAGCTCTTAATTCTATATATCCATTTTATGTCAAGTTTCTCAGCCTAGAACCCCCTCAATCGAGCTCAACAATCACCAAATAGGTTTCCTCGCCATCATCTCCGATCACCATTTTTAGCCTCTACTATCGTGCCAAATCACATGCAAGGGTGTATTAAGCTTTCTCACGTCGAGAAATACCAGAAAGCATGCCCAGAATTGAGTTTTGGCCACTGTCCATCGTCACCCGTCAAGCTCGTCGCTGCCCTAGTTGAGCTTCAAAAATCTAATGGTCCCACCGGTGGAACGGTGTGAAAGAGGTATTAAGGTGAAGCTAAAGGCAAGTGGAAGAGATTGTTTAGTTTGGTTTGGTGAAATGGAGGTCATCGGAGGGAGTTCGTCGGAGGTGGTGTCTTCGGCCGAGAGAAAGAAGAAAGAAAAAGGAAAGAAAAGTGAGGGAAAGGAAAGAAGGAAATGAAGAAGAAAGCTTTTGCCAATTTGTTTTAGAATTGAATTTTTCAATTTTGCAATTTAGTCCAAAATTTACCTCCTTTTTCAATTTGGTCCTTGCGACTTTCTCAAAATTATGATTTGATCCCATTGACCAAAGTACTTACATGCAACCCCAAAAACTTCCTAAAATGTGCAATGAGGTCTTCCCAAGTTGCAATCCAACCCCAAAAATCTTTTAAATGTTCAAATCAAGTCTCGGTAGATAGTAAATTGACCCTAAATTTTTTTTAAAATCTTACAATTAAGTATTTTTTGATTATTTTTAAAATATCAAATTTCAGGGTGTTAACAGAAATAAAAGGGTAATTAAACAAGAAAGAACAGGGTATGTGTGTGTGTAAATATATATAGTTCAGTTTTTTTTTCTTTTTGTTTTTTCGTTATTATTAAACGAACCAAAATTTTCTTCTGGGAATTTAATTCCACGTTTGACTAATTTCGGCCAGTGGGTGTAATGTGCACATCACTTATCACTTGTCACTTGTCAGTGAGATTGCTTTATATGTTCGGATTTCGCGTCATTGAGAAAAAGAAAAGAAAAATGAAAATTATGAAAATTAAATTTCACCTTTTCTAGACGAAATAAAAACACTGCAATTATACCATATATCTTGAATACAGAGAACTAAAGAAACGCCTTCATAATTACATTACCTTGCTCTTTTTTTTTTTTTCATTTTTTTAAATCTGTTTGGTTCTAAAATTTTCATAGGCAAACAAAAAACAACCCTAAAATTGCATTTTTTTTCCTACAATTTTATTCATTTTGACTTTTAGTCCTCTGATTTGTAAAATTACAATTTTAATCCTCTATATATTAAAAAATTATCATATTTAGTCTTTTTTTTTCTTTTGCCGAAGATTAAAAAACTAGCCGGGAAAGCTGACATGGAGCAGTTGGAGTGTGACCATCTAGTATTTTTGCATTGTTGATAAAAAAAAATTTAACTGACATGTTTAAGTGACAAGGCTAATTGACTTCTATTTTTTTGTTGCTTAATTGGCAACAGGACTTAAAATTTATATGTGCACATATATTCATATAAATATATTTTGATATATAATTATAGTTATTTACTAATGAAGGAATAAAAAATCTAATCTATCATATTAACATGGCTGGGCTGGTTGCTGGCCTGGCGGCTGCCATGGAAGCTTAGAGGGTGGTAGTGCGAGTGCTTGGGGGTGCAGGGGGCGGTCCAGCTGTAGAGGTGAGCAGTGCTGGGAACAGGGATATACTCATATATAATATGTGTTTATATATGTATATATATAAATATATATTTATTTAAATATATGTGTACATATATATGTGCATAATACATATACATATGTTAAAAAACATGTTAGCAGATTTTTGCCATTTTTGCCAGCAAGGCAAAAATTCTAACTGAGTATACTTTTGTCATGCCACATCAGTTTTTTTGGTAATTTTTTGTCCTCTAGTAAAAAAAGAGCTAAAATTGATAAGTTTCAAATACCTAAAAGATTAAAATTATAATTTTATAGTTTATAGGACTAAAAGCCAAAACGGATAAAGTCAAAAGACGAAAAATACAATTTTGCTAATTAAAACACATTTTATAAAAATGTGTAATTTGGGTGGGGTTGGGGGGGCGGGGGTTTCCTATATTAGAGAAGAACTTGTATTAATGGTAAGCCTAAAGAGACAGGCTTTACAGAAAATCACATGAAATACGGTATAGTTAGAGACAAGATTTCCATTTTAAAGATAGTTGAATAAATAATGCCTCTTTCCAAATGCATTGCTCCTATTCCATTTCTCAGCATTCTAAAATAAAGTTTCATTTCCTGAAATGTAAACTGTTTTCCCAGAAGTATCTTCTCATTTAAATTAAAGGAAAGATTTTGATGTCATAAATCATAATCCACAAGCTCTCATTTCTCAAGCACGTTGGTATTATTGCCATATTTTCCTTCTTTGGATATGTAAAGCTTAAAAATATATTATGTTTTAAGCTGAAACACGTCGTTTCTGTTGTCCTCTTGAAACAATCAGTAGTGTTATTTTGTTATGAGCGCCTGCTGGTAGGGGTGCCTGTGTGTGAAGGAGGCCGGCTGCTTGGATGGTTGGTCAGCCTTCTTGTTGGTAGCTGTATAGCTGAGATGTTTAGGACCACAATTAATTTTACCTTCATAGATTTAATGTGCCTTCTTTCAGACAGGAGAATAATACACCTCCCTCTCAAACGAAATCTGTAGGACATGACTGAAAAGATTTTGTTGCATATGTAACAAGTGAAAAGGAATTTGGATTGAAGCAAACAGGGATTGGATCAAGGATACAGTGAGATGCATGGGAACTGGTAGGTCTAGTCATCCCTCTCAACTCTAAATGAGATTGTAATTTAAAATTTTATTTTATTTTGCATTTTGTAAAATTTTAATGTTGATCACCCCTAAAATTATAAGTTCTGATTTTGTCCATTAATTTATCTTTATAGGAGTACTGAAATGCAACTCATTTTCAACTCTTCAATTTTTAGATCTACTTTAAATCTTGAACGACAGTAATACATAAATAGGTTAATCAGCAATTAAAAAAATATTTAAGATAATACTAAATCAAAATTTATTATGATTAAGAGAGCCAATGAAGTAAATTTCAATTGGCAAATTTTTGTTTCTTCCTCCTCGCTTGCTCTATCTTTTAAATCCAAATTAAAAGTGAATTAATAAAAAATATTTGTAGGAGCTAAATCTCTTCATGAACATAAAATTTCAAACCAAAATTTGGATCCAACCATGGAAAGCCCAACACACATACATATATGTATTCGCATACATGCTTGATCATAGTATTAATACACAAAAGTAATGTTTGATAGGAATATTCTCCCCCTAGGCCCTAGGAAACCTTTGTACGCTAGAGAACAAGAGTCACCATTACTTTACTGTAATGGGACGCCTCCTTTCTTGCTATATGAAGTGGTGACTAATATTGTGCATGCATGGAAGAGGCTGAGAGTATCTTTGTCTTCGGCATGAAACAAATTTGGAGATAAACAAGAATAGCTTTAAAAAACTCATTCTTCATGATAATGGTTATAGTGCTGTTTTTCCTCATATGATGACTGGATTTTTCTTCTCATTTATGATGGTATTATTGTCATATTTTCCTTGCTTGCATGTAAACAGCAGCAAGGACTAGGAGGATGCATTAATATTAACTTACGGGCAGGCCATGTGTGATTGGTGTTTGTTTTCTTTCTTTCTTTCTATGGACAAAATTTTCATATTTATCTTGTTAATCGTCAATGTGTCTAAATTATACAGTTTTTTACTTTTATATCATGTCAAAGCATCCTGATATAAAACACGTCCCGTTGAAAATCCTTTTTTGGGAAAACCGCCCATCCAGAATTTTGTGAATTGGAAAGACCTGAATAACACGTCCTCCTTTGCCTGTTTTGTTTATAAACTTGAATGTATTGTAACATCATTTTCTAAGGATTCTAATTCTAGTGTAGGATGCATGCATGTTTGGTGCACATTGAATTATTGGCCAATTTTCATGCGTTTGGACTAAATAATCGATGATGATATTAAGATTAGGTTCCACCATACAAAGCAACCACCAAACAACATCCTATTGTATCCTTACCTAAATTGCGATTTATTTCTAGGGTTTTAATGTTTATATTTTATCAAACATACAAATTTGCGCTCAAATTCTATCCAAATATAAATGTACCATTAACTAATTGGTGGGAATACTTTTTCAGTGCCTAATATGATGTAGATGCCACAAAATCTTGAATCCGAAAATCATTTTTCCTGAATAATTTCTTTAAACTTTTGCAAACAAAGTAAGTCGTTCGATGTTCAACTAGTGATTTTGTATGCCAAAAGTTTTACAATATAAGATAGATAATAATATTTTTTATTTTATATATATGATACTATCATGTCTTAATAATGTCTATGTATTTATTTGAATTTTTAGGATACACTACAAAAAAACACCCTTTCACTAACAAAAAATTTGTGACGAAGAGAGTTCTGTCACAGTGTGAAAACAATTGTGATGGATTTTTGATGGTTTACTAATGAATTTAAAAAGATGAGCAAAAATATATATTAGTTATGATAATTGTGACGGATATAAAAAGTATATATTAATTTGAAAAGTGCGCACAAATTTCATAACTCTAAATATATTTTTTCGAGCTGTGACGGAAAATTCTATCACAAAACTAGTTCTATAACATATTTTATTTTCATCACAAATTGATCAGTGATAAAGCATATACTAATGGATTTGTGAAATAGATCCATCACAAAATGATAGGTTTTATTAAATTTATGATGGATTTATTTTACAAATTCATTAGTATATACTTTATCACTTATTAGTGTGTCACGAAAATAAAGTCCATCATAAAACTAATTTTGTGATGAAATTTCTGTCACTAATCGAAAAATCATATTTAAAGTTTTGAAATTTGTGACAGATTATTCATATTAATATATATTCTTTATATTCGTCACAAATATCATAATTAATATATTTTTTTTTATCATTTTTTAAATTTGTTAGTATTCCATCAAAAATCCATCACAATTGTATTCATACTATGACGGAACCTTCTCTGTCACAAATTTTTCGTTAGTGAAGGGTTGTTTTCTTCTAGTGATAAATAAAAGGAAAAGGTTATTACAAAGTAAAATAATTGAAGGACAAAAATTTTAAAAAAATGAGGAAAAAGTTATCAAAATAAAAAAAATACATTATATAAAACTATCATGCATGCTATTATCCTTTATAATTCGATTAATTTGGCTAACTCCTTAAAAAACCTACAAAGTTAGCTATTAAGGGAAAAGAAAATCAAATTTATTTTGGCAATATCTTTTAAAATTAATTTAATTTTGTCAACTCATAAAAATATATTAAATTAGTTATTAAAGTCTTGACATTTTATATATAGTATAGTGTATAACATAAAATAAAGAATAACATAGTTAATCAATAATTCATTTTTTTGACTACGACCTTAATGCCATTAGTGAAGTTATGCCCTTATTTAATACAATATAACGTAAACAATGTCAGAGAAAATCATGAAATAAAGGACAAACTTTAGAGAGATTTTGGGACTACGATTTTCACAACTACAATTATTCATGCCATATCATTGTCCACATAGAAACCCACAATATATTCCGATGATTTTTTTGAATGGCTATTTCAGATAAAAGTTAAGCAATAAGATATGAGAGAGATTAAATTTTGATTATCTCTAACACATATTTTTTATGCGCAAGTGATACTCTTTTTTTTAAAAAAAAAAAAATTAACATGTGAATTTCTTTTAAATGATTTTTTCCAATTTTTGATTTAGAATTAAAAAATATTACATTATAACTCTTTGTAATAAATAGAGTAAAGACCTCCTATATAAGACTGACTCGAAATGTAGTGTCACAATGCATTGTGAATGCTGCAATTACCCAGAAACAGGGATCCCATGACCTACTAACATGGATCCCACGTCTTCCCATTGCATACCTATACAATGCAACCTCTTTTATGGGTGTCAAATTCTGTGCTCTAAATTTTTCCTATTTTACTTATATATTGCACCATTTGTTGCTTTTTATATAGCCTTTATTCTTTAATGGCACAAGTGACCTCCAAATGACGCAATATATAAAGACTATATAAAAGGCAACAAATGGTGCAATATATAAGTAAATTAGGAAACATTTAGTGCACAGAATTTGATACCCGTAAAAGAGGTTGCATTGTATAGGTATGTATTAGTTTTAAAATTAAGAATAGAGTTTGAATAATTCAACTTTATAATGTACCCATTCAAATGGAACATTTTTCATATAGTTTTCTCTGTCCAGGGTGGCTCTACATTTAACTGAGAAAGGCGACTATCTTAGGCCTTCAAATTTATTGTTCTATCATATTTTAGGCCTCAATATATATATATATATATATATATATATAAGGCTTTTTTCTTTCTTTTCTTTTCTTTTTTTATATGTTAAAGGCCCGAAAAGAATATAAGGCTCTTAGTTAGAAGTTTCATACAAATGTTTCTTTTTTTCAAAAAAAGTTAGGCTTAAGAAAAAGTATAAGACCTTTATTTGGAGATCTTATTCTTTATTTGGAGACCTTATTATTTAAAGTTATAATAAATAATTAATTGAATATAATTAATTAAAAAAATATAAATTTAAATTTTGGTACTGTCAGTTCTTCTAAACTTGTGCCATATCTTATTTCTTATTTTTTATTTATCAAAATTCTATCTACTTCCTTGCTTTTTCTATACTAATCATTAAATGACTCATCTTTTTTTAATGATAATCACTAAGCAATGTTCCAATATTAATCACTTAATAACATTAACTTCAATTCTCTTTCACTATAAATTAAAGTTTTATTTCTTAAATTTTTTTTTGCTTTTGCTTAGGCAAAATGAAGTTTTTCAAAATTAAAAATAATAGAATCTTACTTAAGATCAATAATATCTCAAGAAAGATGGAATGAGTAAGTTATGTTATCAATTGAAAAGAAAATATTAGAAGAAATTAATTATAAAAGTTAATTAATAATTTTGTATAAAAAAATTAGAAAATAAAATTCAGGTAGTAATATTTTATATGAAAAATATATATTTTTTCTATGAAGTATGAAATATTTACTAAAAAGATCTGTGTATTAAAAATTTAATAATTTTATAAAATTTAATTTTTTATTATATATTAAAGACCTCATTTTTCTATTTTACCTCATACCACCAATTTTATTGAGACGACTCTGCTCTGCCCAAAAAATTCCAAACCTTTTTATTACTATTTATATCCTGATCTCATCTAGCCTTTGTATACAGTTTTCTCCCTCCATATATACAGTTTAAACTCAAAGTTATTCAACTTTCAAATAATTCGAAACAACATTTTTCAAATTTCAGTGTGCTAATTTTTCAAGTCGTTAGGTGAGCATGCTTTGGTGAATTATTATATTTTTCCTTTGTTTTACTGATATTCAGATATCAGGCTGACTTTCATGCAAAGGAGATTTGAAGGGATTATATATTCTCATGATCGGTCATAACATGAGGAAATCCACTGACGTGACCGAATCTTCTGAGATATATTACATTATATTATGCCCTGATTAAATTAGAAGGTTGCTAGCTATGTGACATATTTGCCACTAGCTATGTGACAGTATATATTATCAAGTTGATTAGCTCTTTCATTAATTTATGGATGAGACTCCGTTAAAATAACGGTCAATTTTTGAAACTTAATTTCATTATGAATGTAATAAAACTTTAATTATTATGATAACACAAATAATCTATTTTGGGCGGTCGATGTTCTTATTATGTTACTTTGATTGTTTTATATTGTTTAAAGTAATTATATAACATATTTCTGAAGATATTTAAACCTTTACTTGTTTTTTTTAATTGATTTCTATTGTTTAGATTAATAGGTTTTATATGACATCTTGAGTTCTTTGAATAGTCTAATCTTCCACAATAAGTTGTGGATAAACGGGGAAGAATCAATTCCCCAAGTGTTGACTGAAAAATATTTTTATTTTTTCCAAATACTACTTTATTATCATTCCAACTAAACACCAAGATCCTTTAAAAATTTGCATTTCTGGCTTCAGAAATTTTACGTGTATGAGAAAGAGAAGAAATCAATAAAATATGTATCCTTTAAGGTCGTATAGACATGAAATATTTGTTGAGTTGTCCTTAGATTTAATTTTCTTATTTGAATGATAAATTCAAACTCCTAGTGAACAACCACAAGTGTATAAATATCCTATATATATATATATATACACACTAGGCTTCTATCACTTCTATAACTTAAAAGGAGTTTTAGGAACAATTTTTCATGAAACTTTATTTAGGACATATATTGTGATTCTCAAAACTTCTCTCTAAATTCTATAACGAAATTATTACTATTGATCCTACTTCTTATCCTGTTATAAGGGTAAGATTGCGCCTTTCAACAACAATATATTGTTGTAATGTGCTAATTAGCATCATATGTCGTGCTATTATGTCTTCTTCCTTAATGAAGTAAATGGACTTGGCATTTTGCCCTTTCCGCGCGTTCCATCCATAATAGCGGAAACATTTTGAACTCTTATTAAAGTTTCATAATCATAATGCATCTATAGCATCTGAGTCAACAAAAGGATATAAACATCCTTGTGTATTCAGATTGGCCATTTCTAGGATTAAGGTTGCCCATTTTCCCTTTGTAAATGATTATTTGCACAATAAATGAACAAATAGATAAGTTACGTTGCACCTCTTCTGAAATTAGTTTAATTTTCCAGTGAACCAAATTTAACTTTGATTTTTTAATGATCCATTTCCCAGCATTTGTTATATAAGCAAATGGACAAGTCAAACTAATCTCCATCATTTTCACCATCAACATCCGCAATTGTTTCGCAGTTGGTGCCTGATAATCCATCTTATATTGATGTCCAAGTGGATGTTGAGGCACCAGAACCTATTCCATCAGGGGCATCAACACACAGTATGGATTTTGATGTTGATCAATTCAATTCTATTAATCTCGGCTCCCCCTTAGCTTTTTGTCCCCCACAAAACTTTGTGCAGCACGCCATTAATTGGCTGAGGGTTATAAAAGTTTTAGTTGTGGTAGCATTAATTATTGTCTTAAGTGTTTTGACTATATTATATTTCATACAAAGACGAGGCAAAACAAATCAAAGGTGTAGTATTCACTTGTCAATTTTTAAGGATGGAAAGTCAGATTTTACAACAATATCTGAAGCAGTGGGGGCCTCCCCAAGTTACAGCCCG
The DNA here is from genome assembly GCA_014898725.1 of Jacaranda copaia. Taxonomy (NCBI): domain Eukaryota; kingdom Viridiplantae; phylum Streptophyta; class Magnoliopsida; order Lamiales; family Bignoniaceae; genus Jacaranda; species Jacaranda copaia. The sequence goes on along the minus strand of JACGDI010005459.1, from coordinate 156,022 downwards.
TACAAAGTTTGTATCCTCATCCGGATGGGGGAATACTATGAGATAGTAAAAGTTGGTCATGATAAGACCAATTTAATTTTTATTGGAGAACGGATTGGAAAGACTACAATCTCATCGAATGCAAGCTTGTACACGGCTCGTTATACTAGTTGGCCAATAGCAACCTTATGTTAAGTATTCGCTATATTTTCATTTTCTTTAACTTGGATGTCTTTTTGAAATATTCATTGTTTTATTGTCACTAATTTTAAACAAAAATTTGTAGGGGTCAACAGGGACGAGTTTTTGGCCCAAGATTTAACTACTGTAAATACAGCAAAATATGGAGTTGCAGTCGAGAATTGGGCAGATCACTCGGTCTTCTATAGGTGTAAATTTGCTGCAATGAATGTGACTTTACACGCAAAAGGGGAAAGGCAATTTTACCGTAATTGTCATCTTTATGGTAAAAATTATTTGGTCTATGGAAATGCTGCTGCCTTCTTCCAAAAATGTGAATTCTTCCATGAGAAATTATATCGTTATGAAAAAAAAGTGGTATTCTTTGGCCATTCTCGTGGTTCTTCAGCTTACAAGACCGGTTTTATATTCCACCTTTGTGCATTCTACATTGCTGAAAGCTCCCTAAATAACTCACAAAGGGTGTTCTTAGGTGATGCTTTAAGGGATTATGCTTTGATTGCAGTGATGCAATCATATTTGGATGCATCAATAACCGGATATTTCATTGACTCTTCTCCACAAACAATTTATTGTGCTATTTTCGGCGATATTAGACCTGGTGCAACCATGAAAAACTTACCACCATTCGTCCATGCTTTAGGGTATTTGGAAGCACAATCTAAATTTTCCTTGAGAGTTTTTCTTCGTGGAGTTAATTATGACTGGCTAGCACCAGAGGTGGAGTTTCTCTTGATTGAGGTAATTATGGATTTGAAACTCATTGCAAGTATCTGAATTGATGATATATTATTGAAAATCTAAAGCAACACAATCTTTATCCATCTATACTGACACGGACTCCAGTTTGCATGGATTTTGCTCCATAATTGATTGCTCAACTAGTTATTAACCCGTGTGTTGCACCAGGCAATACGTTTAAATTTAAATTTTATATTTAATTTTAGTTATAATTTAAATATTGATATTTATTTATAAATAGTATAAATATAATACTTAAAAAAAATTTATAGTTGAATTCTATTGAATATAATATAATTGTTAATATAAATGAGACATTATAATGTTTCATATGAATATGATTTATATATCAACAGATCAAATTCCAGGCATTAATCCATTTCTATGCAAAAGCTAATGTCTAAGTGTTAAATCATTTTATAAATCCAATAAACAACTCATAAAATATAATAGAAGCTAAAATGAAAAAAAATTCATTCTAATATTTACTTGATTTGAAAAATTAAAGAATTCAATTTTGAAAAACAAATTTAGGTAGTAGACAATAGAATATTTTAACTTACCAAAAAATTGGAACTTTAATTTTTTTTAATAAATTATCTTAATTCATTAACATAAAAATTAAAATATTCAAAAAATATATAATCATTATACACTCATGCATCTTCAAGTAAAAATAAAATTTAATATACTAATAGAATGATCACATAGAGGTGAAGAGAAAAGAAGATAAATGTTTCTATACCTTTGAATACTGCTTTATATGTTTAGATTATTTTAGTACATATATTTTTAGTGATTTTTAGCTTAAGTTTAGGAATTTTCTCTAGTTTATGATTTAACTTAATTAATAGATTAAATTATAAAATAAGATATTATTCACAGAATAATATATATAATACTTGAAATTGAATTGTAATAAATTCTATATTATTATAATTCTTCATATATTAAAAGTTTATATATGCAAAATGTATATAATGCAAGATATGATAATTAAATTGTATTAATAAATACACCTATATATTTGCATAGGAATATATTTACACATGTGTATGTATCCACAATTATATATCAAAAGATAACTATTAGACAATATATTTAGGAGTCACAAAAATTATATATTGATAAAGGGAGTTATAAAAATTATTATAAAAAGTTATATATATGTTGAATATTTACTAAAACTACACATATAGTAATTCAAATGAATTGATATAGTTTTATATTAATACTAAACTAAATGTTGACAGAATATTATATATGAGAATATTTGACATGGCAAAAATAGATAAAATTAGCTTATTCACGTCACTGCCATATAAGAAAAATTCTTCAATAAGAACTCACTTTTTTCCTAAATTGTCTTTATTCATAAATATAAAAATTAAAATATTAGAAAAATAATATAAATATTATTAAAACTTGTATTTTCAAGAAAAATAAAATTTTAACTCAAAAAGAAAATGAATTTATAGAGGTAGTGAAGAAAAAAGAGACAAAAATTTATATATTTTTAAATAGTAAATTTTATGTTTAAACTATTCTTTTATGAAATATTGTTAGGGAATTTTAGTTTATGCAAGATATGTCAATTAAATTACATTAACAAATGGACTTGTATATGCCTGGTTATTTACACATACATAAATATATATATATATATATACATGTGTGCCTGTGTGTATTGTAACACCCCAAATCAAGCGTATAAAAATTTTGTTAGTGTGATGCCCCATTCACAATAAACCCTAAGATGAGATGTCATCAATTCAAACTTAAATCCTAATGCACAACACAATAGATAGGCCCACAAAATTTTAACAAAACTCATAGATAACAACATACTTTAAACTTAAAGCAGCACTACCAGGGGACCTTATTACATACCAAGTGTTCCAACAGTATCCAAAAATCTCAATTCTAAGCCACTATTAAGTACAAGCCCAAAGTGTTATCTCATAATTCACAATACATACATGCCATAAATCTTAGGTTCAAACTTGATATGTCACAACATCTCTAAGTCAAAACTTAGCTAATAGGTGAACCTATATATACACATGTCCATCAACACTGTTACAAAACTATCCCATTGGGCTAAATCATTAGCTTTCATTCCGCTTTCATACCTATCTAGGAAGGAAATAAAAGAATAATAGGAGAGTAAGTCCTAAGGATATAGTGAAGGATAATTCAATAAACATCCTAAGGATATAGTGAAGGATAATTCAATAAACATTCAAAAGGAATCTATCAATGAGACAATAATTCAAGATTAATGATTAACAAAACATTTCAATCAGAACATAAATGTATTGAAACTTAAGCACTGTTAGATTCAACAAATGGAAGCCTCTCCTTCTTTATTGCCCCATGAATAGAGTACAAATAGAACCAAGTAGACCCAAAGCATAATATACAATCAGATTCTCCTTATTCTTCCCATACAGTACTGAAATTCAAGCACGACATCTTCGTACATAATAGATGCTCAAGCGTACAACTTAACACATTACTGATACTTAAGCATACCACTCAGCATTTCACAGATACCCAAGTATTTTGCTCAGCATGTCCTAAACACCCAAGCATACTGCCAAGCGTGTCCTATTATCCTAGTGTTTTGTTGGAATTGACACTCAGCCTATACAAAAATTTTCCCAGTACATGTGTGTATGTCAAACGATAATTAACAAGTTTGCTGATAGGCCCAGACAACGATATACAAAATAATTCAATTAAGTCGGCAACGCAAAATAAATAATATCGTAGGATGATTCAAATATGCCAACAAGGCAAATCAACAAGATATAGATTAGATCAGATATGCCAATAAGGCCAAATAATCGGTATATAGAACAATTCAGGTATGTCGACAAGGCCAAACAATCAATATGTAGAACAAATTTAGAATGGACAATAACAAATAAGTAATGAATGTTCCTGGCGCAAAAATAGATACAATCAATTTTAATAGAAACACAATCAATGAATTCAGCTAGTCAAAGAAATCCGAGCAAAACAGGAAACAATCACTTCTTAGAAGAGCAAATAGGTGTATATAAGAAAATTACCAAATAAGTAGAACCTCACCTCAAAAGTCATAGAAATGAAATGCTATCTCAAGCTGGTAGTTTGCGGGAACCTGCTCCTCATCACATAATCAAAAGAAAGAACTTATTCTTAAAACACTAGTTTTAACCCTATAACCATAATTTAGTGGATAACATTCTATCATCGGTTGTTATACAATAAATACTATATTTGGGTATTAGTTTCGATATCATCAATAGGTAACATACTAATGATGCTATTAATATGAGATTATTTTGTGAGGAATGTATATTTATTCCAATAAAGAAATATAATCAGATTCTTAAGACATATAATTAACCTTGCAACATCACACGAAGTTGATAATAATAGTTCAACTATCATTAATGTAGCACCCCCTCTTGAGATGACATCTACGCTGAGGTACTAAGACGTTTATTCCTTAAGCATGCATCATTACAATCAATAGGCTCATAAACGTTTTCACAAATTTTCAACAATAATATCAACAACATTACAATCTTACAGCATACTTTAACATAAAATGCAGAAGCAATATTAGAGTGCTAATTACCATAACAAAGAGTTCAACAACATTCAAACCAAATTGCCGTTTCTAGTACCGTAATTCATACATATAAACTATGAGTATATCAGTAATTATGACACATCATAATATCTCTAAACAAAACAACCTAAAATGCAATCACATATACATATACATAACAGGCTCCAATTCAGCCATTATCTACTAGGTTTGTTAGCCCTTAGATCTCATTATCTGATACCTCTCTGAATAGAGACAAGTAATACACAAGGGTGAGTCATAAGGACTCAGTGAGGATACAGTAATGTATGAGACACAAAATTGTTTATAGTACCAGAATAGAACAAACTGTGGATTTAAAATAATTTCAGTACCTGATTTAACATTAGTACAATTCATAAGTTCAATGATTAGCAATGTTCAATAAATGGTAATCAAGTTAAGAGAACCTCACAGGGTTCAAATAGCAACAAAAAATGATAACAATAGTCAATACAATGGAACCTCACAGGGTTTAGAAAGCAACAATAAATGATAATCAAATCATATGTCCAACAATAAAATCTCACAGGGTTCAGAATGCAACAGTGAATGATAATCAGATCGAGAATCAAATAATAGAACCTCATAAGGTTCAGTAGTCAATCAATAGTAGTATCAGTAGTAATAATAAGTATCAGATCAACTAAACCACACAGGGTTCAATCACAATAATATTGCTTAACTCAAAGAATTACCAGGTTAGTGGATCCTCACAAGGAATGCACAAATACCCAAGAGGTTAAGATCCTTACCTTAATCACGTCAGTGACATAGTAAAAGTCTACTGGTCCTTAGGGTTAAATCCTCCGTCACATATTCAAAAAACTAGCCTTATATCAAAATCTATGTTCAACCCGAACGATAATCAATACTTAGAATCATACACATATTAGCCCAATTCTGAGTAATTATCCTATCGATACTCGATATTGATCATTGCAATCCAATCATTAATAAAATTCAACCTTTAGTTGATTAAATCATAGTTACATAAAATTAGGATTTTCTACTCTTAATATACTATATAACCTATAGTTTACATGAAATAATACCATTTGAATTCACTAGACTCATTTAATCAATCAAAGTTGTTCTATTTTTATGCTGAGGTGTCCTGATTGATTATTTCTATCATAATATACGAGAATACAAGGTTTAATGATGATCAAAATATGTATATAAGCACATGTAATCACATATATATCATTATTATATACTAATATCTCACAAATGAGTCAGAATTTTGATGATCAATTTATGTTCATGTGCTCTTGGGAATGAGATGAAAATTTTGTCTCTTGACTGCCATCGCGTTGCCGCCACCTAAAAGTTCAACACCACCGCCATTCGACTCCTCTCACCGAGAGCTTTCTAATGGTACCCTTAGTTTTCTGTTTCTTTGTTGGGAAGTAGGTTAATTGCCACTTTAAAGTGTTGAAACCACCTTAGCTTTGTTGTCGATTTTTTCCCTTACCGCCATATTTCACTACCATGCAAAGCTCCCATGTGATTCTACTCATCGAGTTCTATTCATAATACCCTTTAGATTTATCGGTTGACACCAAAAATGTTGGAACCCAGTTGCCCATCATGAGTTTCTTTTTTCGATCTCCTTCGCTGCATGTCTTTAGTGATTATTAATCATGCCCAGTGGTATTTTTGGAGAGTTGAAGGTTAGGTGACCATGTCTAGGGTGTTGGGTGAAAGAAAGAGGGTGTTGCCGATGGAGTGTGTGTGATGGTGGTGGTCACAGTGGTGGAGAAGGTAAAGGTTGAAGAAAAGAGAGAAAAAATGGGAAGAAGAATGCTGCAATTAGTTTTATTAAATTAAACCTTTTCATTTTGCAATTTGGTCCTTGTAAAGTTTAAGTTGAGCAATTGAGTTTAAAATATTTTGGTGAAATTCAATTTAGCCGTCAATTTCATGAGACCTCACATTGGGTCCCTTAATTTGATAAAATTAAACATTAACCCTCCATAATTAAATAAATAGTGCAATTACATTTTTAAAAATTACATTTTAACCTACAAAACTTTTAAAACTTCACAAATTTTAAATAAATCCTCAAAAAATAATATTTCAATAAAATATTAATATATTGCGAATTATAGGAGTGTTACAATCCCTCTCCCCTTCAAAGAATCTGGTTCTTAGATTCTTACTTGAATATTGAAAAAGTTCTGGATACTATCGACGCATGAGGTCCTCCGATTCGAATGTTGCTTCCTCAACATTATGATTGCTCCAGAGAACTTTCACTTGAGGAATCCTCCGATTCCTAAGTTCTCAAAACTTTCGATCTAAAATGCTAGCTGGTTGTTCCTCATATGTTAGATCATTTTGCAATGGTACATTGGCTGGGGGAATAATGTGGGAAGGGTCAGGGTAGTATTTTCGAAGCTAAGACACTTGAAAGATGTCATGAATGCCCATCACATTTTATGATAAAGCCAAGCAATACACCATTGGCCCAATTCTCTCACTTATCTTATAAGGGTCGATATATCTAGGGCTCAACTTTCCACATCTGCCAATCCTTTGAGTCATCTTTCTCAAAAATACCTTAAGAAATACCTAATCACCCACTTCAAACTCTAAATCTTTTCTTCTATTATCCACGTAAGTCTTTTGGTGGTCCTATGCAACTTTCATTCACAACTCAATGATCTGAGTCTTTTCAATAGCCTCTTGAATTAGCTCTGGCCCGATAGTTTCTAGAGACTCACAGCTATCACTTTTATGTTCCTCAAGGTCCCAATGTAATGGGGATTGGCATTTTTGGTCATACAATGCCTCATAGGGGGCTATCTGGATAGTAGATTGATAACTTTTATTACATACAAATTTGATCATAGATAGATGTCGGCTCCAATTTCCACTAAAGTCTAAGACATAAGCTCTCAACATGTCTTCTAGTATTCGAATGGTCCTCTCAGATTGTCCATCCGTTTGAGGATGAGTAGTAGAGCTTTCCAAAGTCTTGAAGTAAACTTTGGATCTCGATCAGATACAATGCTGATCAGTACTCCATGCAATCTCACAATTTCTCTCACATATAGTTATGCCAACTACTCATCTTTATAATGCGTTCCAACTGGCAAGAAATGAGCTGACTTAATTAGCTTGTCCACTATCACCCATATGTTGTCATAGCCTCCCTTGGTTATGGGTAGGCCTGTCATAAAGTTTATGCTATTTTGCTCCCATTTCCAATCAGGAATCAAAATTGGTTGGAGTAATCCTGATGACCGATGGTGTCTTGCTTTTACTAACTAATAGGTCAAACGTCTTCGTATATAGTGCGCAATATCCTTTTTCATTCCGTTCTACTAGAATTGCTTTTTTAAGTTTTGATACATCTTAGTACCTCCTGGATGTGCTGTAAATCTAGTTTTGTGTGCCTTATCCAACAGTCTTTTTCTTATTTCTTCTGGCACATAGATTCTTTTGTGAATAGAAGGGTACCTTGACTGTCAGTATTGAATTTAAATTTTCCAAATTCCTTGATTGCTTCCTTTTGTCTTGATATCCAACTATCTTGGGCTTGATCTTGTCATATTTCAACATACAACTCTGGTTGCACACTCAGTCTTGCAAGCCAAACTTTCTGCTTCAATATTAGCACGACATTCGTTCTTAAAGCTTCCGTCACTGTCGATCCTATTATGTGGGCTATTCTAGCTCTATAGCTTAGCGTATCTACCACCACGTTCACTTTTCATAGATGGTAAAAAATTGAGAAATCATCATATTAAAGAAATTCCATCCATCGATACTATCTTATGTTTAGATCTTTTTGTGATCTTAAATATTTGATACTTTTGTGGTCTGTGTATCCCTCAAATTTGGCTCCATATAGATAATGTCTCCATTTAGATAGTGTAAAGACTATTGTGACCAGCTCTAAGTCATGAGTGGGATAATTTTTCTCGTGTGGCTTGAGCTTTCGAGATGCATAGACAATGTCTTGCCCCCTTTGCATCAATACACACCCAAGTCCTTCTTTCGAGGCATTTGTATATACCACAAAATTCTCCAACCCCTCTAGAATAGCTAGAATTGGGGCTATTGTTAATTTATTCTTCAATTCTTGGAAACTTTTCTCACAATCCTCATCCCAGTTAAATAGTTGACACTTTTAAGTAAGCCTAGTCATGGGGCTAGCTATTTAAGAAAATCCTATACAAACCTATTATAATAGCCAGCTAGACCTAAACAACTATGACCTTCTGTCACATTCTTGGGTCTCTTCCAATTGACTATCACTTCTATCTTAGAGGGATCAACATCTACTCCATTCCAGGATATGACGTGGCTAAGAAATGATACCTTCTCTATCCAAAATTCGCACTTACTAAACTTAGCATATAACTTATGCTCTTTATGAGGACTAAGTGTAAGTGCTAGCATGTTCTTCTCGAGTCTTGGAGTATACCAGAATATCATCAATGAAATAACCACAAACTTATCTAGATATGGTCGAAATACTCGATGCATTAGATCCATGAATGCCATTGGGGCATTTGTTAAACCAAATGGCATCACCAAAAACTCAAAGTGACCATATCAAGAGTTAAAAATAGTTTTTGGGATATTTTTCTCTCTAATCTTTAACTAGTAATACAATTATCTTAAGTCTAACTTCAAGAAGACTGTGGACCTCTGCAAAAGATTGAATAGTTCTTCCACATGCAGTAAGGGGTATTTATTTTTGATAGTGACTTTGTTTAACTCTCAATAATCAATGCACATTGTCAAGGGCCCATCTTTTTTCTTAACAAATAGTACTAGGGCGCCCCACGAAGATGTGCTAGGTTGTATAAATTTCTTTTCTAGCAACTCCTGAAGTTGATCCTTCAATTCTTTCAATTTTGCTGGTGCTATTCTATAGGGAGTTTTGGATACTGGTGTAGTTCTTGGAAGAGTGTGAATGATAAATTCTATCTCTGAGTCTGGAGGTAATGAGTTTAATTCTTCCAAGAATACTTCAAGGTATCCAACCAATACCTCTACCTCTTCAATTTTAGCTGTATCTTGGAGCTTATTAATATGATAAGCCAAAAATCCCCATCTACCTTTCTTCAAAATTCTTTGGGCTTTCATTGTAGATATAATTAGGATTAATGACATTTATCTATTGATTGGTGGGATGATATTGATACTGTATTTCCAAGCATCACATATTTCGTATAACAGTTTACCTATGCTTGATGTTTGTACAACCAATCCATACCAAAAATTAGAACATATCCTTTAATGGGCATTTGAATCGAATTGTCTGGGTGTATCTCACCCATTATCATGATCAAGCATTCCCGATATATAGTATCAGTAATCAACCTTACTCCTAGTGGCATCAGAACTTTTATCTGGTACGCCATGGTTTCAGGTGGTTTATTCTTTTTTTGCAAAAATGAGGCAGATATAAAATAATGGGATGCATCGAGATCATACAAGGCATCACCATAAATTCCAAAGATAGAGATCGTACCTTTGACTACCTCATTTAGGTTGGGTGCATCCTCTCCTGTTAGGGCATAAGCTCGAGCCTGCACTTTCTGCTTTCATTTTTCTTCCACTACTTGCTTTCCCTTTCCACTTGTAGGTGCTGGCCCTTTTCTCTTGGGATAGTCTGGCAGGAAATTTTGGTTGTTGCCACATCCTATGCATTTACCTTACTTCATCTAGTATTCAGCTTCTTCATGTCCCGACTTTCCATCGATTCTACATTATTTCTAACTCGTACCCTAGGTTGGGTCTACTATCCTTCCAACATGTGACACTCAAGGTGTAGCACTTCTTATTTGTAACTTAGGTTGTTTCCTTCCTGCGCCACTTTGTCCTCTAGGATGTGGTCTCACCTTTTAATTCTTTTTTTCAATTTTTTGGATTTCCTATAGTTTTGACTCTAGTTCCAATACTTTGTTCTCTGCTATGTTCAAGTTCGGTAGGTTAAAAGCTACTAGTCCTCATCAGAGTTTTAGTCTCAACCCTTGTACGAACTGTTGAGTTTGTCTACTCTCATTCTTCATCATGAAAGGCGCATATTAGATTAACTAACTAAATGTTGCCTCATATTACTCGACTGACTGGTTTCCTTGAATTAGACTCATAAATTCTCTTTTTCTCGCTTGCGTGACTACCAAGGAAACATATTTTTCCATTAACTCTAGAGTGAAATTCTCCCAAGTTCTAAGAGTTTTTGTGGCAATCTACCTTCGTTCAATTATCTTCCACCAATTATGTGTAAGGCCTTCTAGGAGAAAGGTAGTGTATATGATCTTTTGTTCATCAAGGTATTGTAGAGTGTCAAATATCTTCTCCAAACTCTCAACCTATATTTTAGTCTTTCTATCTTCAAGCTCTCCAAGGACTTTAGAGAGTTGGAGCCGTAGAAATCGCTCTAATGCTTGACCATCGGTATCTTCATTAATTGCCCTTACTCTATCTCCCTTAGCTAGGTCACATTGCCTGCACCATTGCCTTTCAGGATCCTTATACTCAGTGGTTTAGCCCATTGCTGGTTGGTCTAATGGATTGGAGTATGAGCTTTCTTTCTCAGGCCATGCCTACTAATAGACGGGTTCTCTTTGTCCAAGGATTTAGCATGTGATACCTTGCCAAATCGAGGGTGTCAAAGCTCCCATGGGATGCCATCACAAGTTATATCTTTCTCTAACTTTAGGCATGTGATCATTTTATGGCAACAACACCTAAATCATTATCAACTTCCTTGGACTCAAGTCACAGTAAAGAAAATACAGATAGTAAATACAAAGCAATTAAAAGGTCAGACCACATAAAATAATTAGTACTTAAGAAGATTATAGTTGAGAAAAAGTTTCATTCATATATATATATATATATAAGTTAGCATAAGCAGCTATATCCGAGTATTTTCAATTTTAAAATTTCAAAATAGCTCACACTATCAATATACCTAGTCATTAAAAAAATTGGCAAGGCTATATGGGTACTATCTTAGGGTTAGATAACCTAGTTGAATTAGTTAGTCTAATAGGTAAAGCGGTGATATATATACATACACATACATATAGATATGTTTGAGATATGCTAACAAAATGCTCAATCTAAGTTTTCTTCATTGGTGATAGCTAACTTGGCATCTTTTTCTTCCTTCTCGATCTCCATGATCTCGTTCTCTTCAGGGGGAACATTCTTTAGAAACTCTAGCCCAATAAGGTCACCTCCATGTGGCAAATCATCTAGGAATTCTAACTCAGTAGAGTTGTCCTCGAGAGGTACGTCAACTAGGAACTCTTGCACTAAGTCCATCTTTGGATCCTTATCACTCAAATTCTCCTCTTCAGGATCCTCCTCTATAGGGTCCCCCTCGAGTATGCCCTCAGCAAGTCCTATAGTGTGCTCTTGTGCTAGCTCTCTAGCAGGAACCTCCTCAATATGAATATCTCAATCATGTCCCTGCTCTTAAGATGGTTGGATCCCTGATGGTCCTGCCCTGGTATCGATCCATGTCCCAAATCCTACAGCCTAATTTATAGCACAACCATAATAGGCTACTATCCCCCTAACCTTCTCCATAATAGCCCAAGTTACCTCGTCATTTCCCCTAGGATCAAACTCTAAGGTACTAAAGGTTTTCTCCATCTGGAACTGCATGGCCCTGAGCTCCTCAATCTGGGCCTCTGCTATCTTAACCCGTACCTCTTCTTGTCTCTATATCCTCCTACAATCTCTCCAACATATAGCTCTTAGCACCCATCGCCAATCTCAGATGATAAGCCTAAACCTCTCTATCCCTCAAGTTCTCTCTCATGTCATGAAGTCTCTCTTGAAAGAATTCACATTTCCTTTTTAATTCATCTTTCTCTACCACCAATGCTCTAATCTTCTTCTGCAAAGCCTTTATAGTCTTGTTCTCCTCAACGGATTCTTTCCCATCCTGGTGCCCATTAGCTATCATGCTGTCACAACTTTTCTTTATCAATATTAAACAAATCAGATTCATCTTAAGTTCCCAAGACACATAACACTTTTCCAACATGTGCAGATCACTTATGGTCATATCCTAAGATCCTATCCCAGTTTAGCTTGGGTTTCCAAACAAAAGCTCCAATACCACCTGTGGTGCTCTCTCTCGGGATGATACCTAAGTTGAGGTACTAAGACGTTCATTCCTTAAGCATGCACTATTATAATCAATAGGCCATAAATTTTTCACAAATTTTCAACAATAATATCAACAGCATCATAATCTTACAGCATGCTTTAACCCAAAATATGGAATCTATATTAGAGTGCTAATTACCATAACAAAGAGTTCAACAACATTCAAACCAAAATGTCATTTCTAGTATTATAATTTATACATATAAACCATGGGTATATCAGTAATCATGACACATAACAATATCTCCAAACAAAATAATCCAAAATGCAATCACATATATATATATATATATACATAACTGGCTCCATTTCAACCATCATCTACTAGGTTTGTCAATCCTTAGATCCTATTGTTTGATACCTCTCTGAATACAGACAAGTAATATACAAGGGTAAATCATAAGGACTCAGTGGGGATAATGTGACGTAATACATGATCAATTATACTTCAAGGTTTAACAGATATCAATCAATAATAATGTAGCTTGAGAACAACAAGTCAATGCCAAAAGAAGCAATAAAAGAAATTGAATTACTAGCAAATGCTAGGTCGGAAGCTCAGATTGTTGGCTTAACAGCTTGTTCATCTCAATCGATCATGCTCAGAAGGTTTAGGGACATCTCAATCGATCATAGTTGGGGGGTATAATATGGCTCATTGGCTCGAAACGTCAATTTGATCAAAGTTGAATACCACTCTAGCCTTATTGCTCCAAGAGCATAATACAAGTATAAGGAAAGCAAACCTAACCACATATGCAAGTCAATAAGTCAAACATAACATACATATTAGATCATCTTTATGCCTCCGTAACAGTACAATAACAGTTTAATTTAGTACAGTAACAATCAGTTCAGTAGCTTGAGCATGACAACTTGGCAATAACAGTAGCTCAAGTAGAGTAGCTTGGCGTTAACAGTAGCTTAAGTATAATAGCCTGGTAAGCACTTGGCCAATAGTTCTTTGGCACACATGATTTTCAGTTTGATCAATCAATCAATCAAATGCCAACATGGCAAATCAATAAGTTTCATAGAATAGTTTCAGTAAAGCCAGTACGTAATGGTGACAATCAATTCAATTAAGGAAGCCGACACAGCTAATAGTAATATATGATATAGTCTAATCAATATAGTAACGTATGAGATACAAAATTATTCATGGTACTAAAATAGAATGAACCATGGATTCAAAATAATTTTAATACATGATTTGACATTGGTACAATTCATAAGTTCAATGGTTAGCAGTGTTTAATAAATGATAATCAAGTCAAGAAAACCTCGCAGGGTTCATATAGCAACAAAAAATGATAACGATAGTCAATATAATGGAACCTCACAAGGTTCAGAAAGCAACAATAAATGATAATTAAATCAGATGTCCAATAATAGAATCTCATAGGGTTCATAACGTAATAGTGAACGATAATCAGATCAAGAATCACATAATAGAACTTCACAGGGTTCGATAGTAAATTGATAGTAGTATCAATAGTAATAATAGGTATCGGATCAACTAAACCACATAGGGTTCAATCACAATAATATTGCTTTACTCAAGAAATTACCAGGTCGGTGGATCCTCATAGGGTATGTACAAATACCCAAGAGGTTAAGATCCTCCACTTAATTACACCAATGACACAATCAACCTCTACTGGTCCTTAAGGTCAAATCCTTTATCATGTATTTAAAAAAATAGCCTTATATCAAAATCTATGTTCAACCTTAACGATCATCAATACTTAGAATCATACCCATAACAGCCCAATTCTGAGTAGTTATCCTATTGATACTCGATATTGATCATAGCAATCTAGTCACCAATAAAACCCAACTTTAGTCGATTAATTCATGGTTACATAAAATTAGGGTTTTCTACACTTAATATACTATATAACCTATAGTTTACATGAAATAATACCATTTGAATTCACTTGACTCATTTAGTCAATCAAAGTTGTTCTATTTTTATGTTGGGGTGTCTTAATTGATTATTTTTATCGTAATATACAATAGTACAAGGTTGGACGATGATCAAAATGTGTATATACACACATGTAATCACATATATATCATCGTTATATACTAATATCTCACAAATGAATTAGAATTTTGATGATCAGTTTATGTGCATGCATTTCTGGGAATGAGATGAAAATTTGGTCTCTTGGCTACCGTTGCACCACAGTTTCTAGAAAGTTCAACCTCACCACCATTCAACTCCTCTCACCGAGAGCTTTCTAATGGTACCCTTGGTTTTTTGTTTCTCCATGAGAAAGTGGGTCAATCGCCGCCTTAAACTATTAATACCACATTTGCTACACTGTCAATTTTTGCCCTTACCACCGCATTTCACTGCCATGCAAAGCTCCCATGTGATTCTCCCCGTTGAGTGCTACTAGCAATACCCTTTAGATTTTTCGATGGACGCCAGAAACATCAAAACCCAGTTGCTTGCCGTGAGTTTCTCTTGTTGATCTCCTCCATTGTATGTCTTTAGTGACTATCAACCACGCCCAGTGGTGTTTTTGGAGCGTTGAAGGTGAGGTGACCACATCTGGGGTGTTGGGTGGAAGAAAGAGGGTGTCGCTGGTGGAGTGTGTGTGATGGTGGTGGTCATGGTGGTGGAGAAGGTAAAGGTTGAAGAAAAGAAAGAAAAATGGGAAGAAGAATGCTGCTGTTCATTTTATTAAATCAAAAATTTTCATTTTGCAATTTGGTCCTTGTAAAGTTTAAGTTAAGAAATTGAGTTCAAAATATTTTGGTGAAATTTAATTTAGTCGTTAATTTCATGAGACCTCACATTGGGTTCCTCAATTTGATAAAATTAAACATTAACCCTCCATAATTAAATAAATAGTGCAATTACATTTTAACCTACTAAACTTTTGAAATTTCACAAATTTTAAATAAGTCCTCAAAAAATAATATTTAAATAAAATATTAATATATTGTGAATTATAGGGGTGTTACAATTAATAACCCAAATTTGACGGTTAGTGCTCAAGTATACAAAATTGGGGTTTTGTCACCTAACTAACATATTTAACAAAGATCATCACATAATGTAATAAATTCGGGTCCTCTAATTTATATAAATATACATGAATATCTCATGTTCGGGTATCATTTCATAATTTTCTATTTGTTACAAAAATACATGAATTGAACAAAAGAGTCCCAAGAACAGCATTAACATATTCAACCCCAAATTCCAACTCATACACCAAATCTTATTATTGGGGCACAATTGTCCTAAACTAACTTCACATACAAGATCACCACAACGAGGTAAGAAAACTGTCTTAGAACCATTGCCATGCACTGTCATCTATGAAGGCTACCACCAAAACCATTAGATGTTTCTTGACACCACCAATCTAACTCCCAGGTCAATTTAAAGTTTAGATGTCAATCAGACCCTCAATTGAAGCCTCAAACCCTTAGCGACACCACTTGCTACCACTGCTTGTTTTGTTCAATTCCGCCACTATCGATGAACGATTTTAGGAGCTGAAGATACCAATTGTTCTTTGAGCTAAGAGCTACAAAATCCACCTTCAAACCACCAATTTCTGCCATCACAACCTTTGCTTTGTCGCTCGCCACCAAAGCTTGATTTTAGGTCTCAATTTTCTAATGGCCCGTCAGTTATCTCAAGTTGTGTCTTGCTCTGATGGGTTCCCAATAAGGCTAGGAATATTTTGGCTAGGTTGGTTTGGGAGTCCTCACCGCCGCCAGAGCAATCACCAGAGAAAAAAAAGGGGGGTGTGGGTGAGAATAAGAAGAAAATGTGGGGAAATTTGTATTTCAGGGAATTTTTAGATATTTTAAATTAACCCCTAAGATTTATCTCTATCTATTGATTTGACCTCCTTAAATTAATTTAGTTTTCAATTAAGTCCTTGATTGATGAGTGCATGACATTGACCCCATTGACTAAGAATTATTCCGTTTTAGCACCAAAACTCTCAAGACTCTTCAAATTGAGTTTTTCCTATTTATATTTTGACCCCAAAACTTTCAAAGTTAATAATACATTCATAAAAAATAATATTAAATAAAAATTGATCAATTATATGATTTCTAAGGGTGTTAAATAAAGATTTCAAAATTTATAAATTGAATGACAACAAAAGTTTTTAAAAATAAAAATCATAATTTTAATTTGAAAAAAAATATATGGGGTTCAAATGTAAATAGAAAAGGACTTAATTCTTAAGAACTTGAAAATTTTAAGGGCCAATATGTGAATAAAATAGCTCAAAGGAGTGAATGTGAGGCACTAGTAAGCTTAGGACTAAATTGAAATGAGAATAAAACCTTTGGGGCCTAATTTCAATTTTTGAAAACCCGCTTATAAATAGCCATTTCACTTCCCATTTTATCAAATTTTCTCCATGCAACCCCAGCCATCTTCTTTGGAAATTTCGCTTCGATGATGGCCAAAACTCAAAACTAACTAGCCATTAGCTTTCTCTTGTCGATGTGAACACAACCATACCTACAACACCTCAAATTGGTCGGCAAATTGCCAAGCATTACAAAATAAAGGTGGGGTAACGGTCATGGTGGGTTACTAGATTCTAGCAACTAGTGCTTAGGTTTGAGTAGTGGGTTTCAACGGGCTTAGTTGAAGGAGCAGGCTAGTACGTTCAATGGCAGAAATGGACCACCAAAGTGAGTGAAATTGAAGCAAGAACATATAGTGGCCAACGATGATGTTGTGAACTTTTCTCTTCAAATTGACTTACGATTTGTTGATGAAGGTAAAAATTGGAATAGGGCATTTGTTTAGCATAAAAAAAGTGCATCAGTTGGTGGTGGTGGAACCCAGTTTCGATGGTGGCAGGTAAAGGTTGGTGACTTCCAAGCAGAATCTCCAGGACAACGATCCTGATACATACAACAAGGTTTTGAATTGTGAATTGACCATGAGCTTGGTCAATTTGGTAAAATATTGATTAATCGATTAACTTGATTTATGATTTAATCTAATTAAATTGTTAGGCTAATTTCTTTTGTGAATATAGGTACTTGGACAAAAATTGTGATTGTTGACTAAAATGATTATGTGAAAATTTAGTTGTGAGTGATGTATGGATCTGAATTCAATAACAAATGACAAATATTTATCAATAGAGTTCATTGAAGCATTTGGGAAGTTGATTTGTGAAACTGTATGGAAAACTATATTAATTTCATGAATAGAGGTTAAATTGCTTAACTATGGACCAAAAATATTAATTTGATCATTAGTTATGAAAGTGAGATATAGACCTAGAGTCAAATAAAAGACATGTATTAACTAAGCCAATGGTATATTAGCATGTCAACTTGTGAAATGAGAACAAAAATTGACTATTATAGATAAAGGTACTAAAGTGATGAGTATAGGCTAATTTATTGGTTCTAAATCAAGAGCGTTAAATTGAACATTAATAATGAAACCAAAATTTAGGTCCTAAATAGACAAAATATGTAACTAATACTATTTGCTTGAATTGGCGTACTTAGGAAGTCAAAATTATAAGTTGAGATAAGGGTTTGTTATTATAGTTAAGTGCTCTAAATAGGAGTAGATAGACTCAAACCTCAATGATAGAAGAGAGCACATATCTAAGTACTTCAGCATAAAGATCAAGACAGAACGATAATCAAGAAGATAAGTTGGTTAGAGTAATTAGAAGATGCGATTAGCCATAATTATTATGTAAATACTATATTATGGCATCAATATTTATATAACGTTTTGAATGAAAATAGGTGACGAGGATCTAGGCATCCTGGACTAGTAAGGGGGCTTTTGGCAAAGTATTACGACTTCAGCTGAGGTTATATTTTGTATTCTTGTTGGGAGAAGGGAATGTGTTCGTTTTTGTAATATCTATTTGGTTGTACACTCTTAGATTTGATTGTACTTTTCATGACATTTGAGTTTACCTATTAAGTTCTGATGGTTTCCTTGTTCTCTATATTCTTAAGCTTTGCTGGCTAATTCAGATTGGAATGACTTGGGCTTACAAAGGTGCCAGTCGAATTTCTTCTAATTATAAGTGGTCCAACAATTGGATTCTTGTTCAATCTATTGGAGTGGCATTAGATACTATTGCTCCTCTGTTTAGATGGTTCATTGCTTTTCTCTTCAAGAGCTCAAAGATAGGCCATAAAAGCTTTAAAGGCGAATTTAAGGTCGAGGCTTATTGGACATAAAGGCAGGTAGACTGGAGAGAAAGCCCCTTACGATTACAAATTCGACACTGCAAGTTCAGGAAACTTCTGCATGATGGAAAAGAGATTAGTTCTAAATTTTTGCATTGGGGTTCAGATTGTTATTGGTCTGGCCAGCAAACTAGTTCTACTCCTTTTGGCTAACTGTGTAGGTAGAGTTCTGTTTTGCATCCACCACATCAAGAATTTAAAGTCATATGATCTCAAGGAATCAGATGACAAGCGGACTGGAATCAAGGACCGGAACAGATCAGCTGGATCTTAGCCGTTGCGTTCTGCTGCTTGAAGGTGAGGCCGCACTGTCCAAGAAGACACTGACAAACATAGGCAATGAGGTGGATAAGCTGATCCAGATAGGTAAAAAGAAACAACCCATGAACCTAATCAGACTTCTACACAGATCTGTGAACTTCAATGGGGTGAGAGAATTCGACAGCCATGAAGTTCCAAGCTTACATTCTCAAGAACCTCCTAATTGCTGGTCTCTCCCAGTGATGACCTTGGCAAGCATTGCAATTGGACTTACCAACTTCATGAATCAAAAGGCTAATCTGTTATTGAGCGGTTTGAGAGAAGGCCTGACGTTTGCAAGCTTGTAGAGAAAACCCTGGACACAACTGGAGAATTAGAAAGCATAAGAAATGCAGCAGATGTGGTCTGGATAGGACTTGAACTGTATAGAAAATGGCAAGGTGATGATCTTCAGAGTATCAGTCTGAAAGGCAGAGCCTACAGGGAGACTCTACAGAAACTGTCCGATATCATTGAAAAGACTGTTATGGATTTCAAGATGGAGACGATAGAATTTGTGATGCAGAATCCACTCGATTGGCCTGTTAAAGTTGTAGCTACTAACTCAACGAACCGGATAAGTTGAACTATTCTGCTAGCTCACAAAGATGACTTGCCAAACAGATGAGGTGCTGTTTGAGAGATTATCTGTCATGATCTCGGACATACTGGCTGCTTGCCTCACCAATTTAGTTCATGTCATAAAATTGAAGTGCCACAGAAATGCCATCAAGGCGTGGGAGAAAAGTATCTGTCAAGTAGCTGTTCTTTTAGGTGAGAGTGAAGAAATTCTTGAATTTCTTCAGCAGCATGAGCTTCCAAACCTGGTTCTAGAGAAGGCAGCTGAGATTGAAAGCTGGAGGGCTTTCATGAAGCAGGATAATCAAAATCCAGTGGCGTCAGTTTCATAGTCAAATGGGGAGTGGAGCACGTCTCAATTGAACTACAGGGGTAATTGCAAGAATGTAGGGAACTAGAAGATGGTTTTGTGAAATGTTGAGCTTGGAAAGAATTCTTGTTATGCCATGACCCTGCCTAATATTTTTGCTGGCTGTGATACAGCGCATTAGCATTGTACTAATTGAAGTTCAAAGAGTCAATTGTATTTAGCTATAAAGTATCCAAGGTTGTAGAATAAATGGTTTGTAAACTATAGGCATGTGATCTTCGGTATTGTAATGGTAAGGTACAAGAATTTGAGTCGATGCATATTAGGTTGTCATGTTCTAAATAGACATGTATCTACATTTATTTTTGCATTGTTTCTTAGTGGCTTGGGATTTCAATTTTCATTCCAAGGTGTTCTAGTCAAGTGTGGTCAGTGGTTGTACCAAATTTCAGAATGTAATTAAGTCAAGGCTCGCAAATTTCACAAGATGGGTCAACTCGAACTAGAGCGTCTTATGAGCTAAGCTTGAGCTCAACAATAAAAGCTTGTGAGCAACTTGGGAACTTTTTATTATTCATGAATGGTTCATGCGTTTGATATTATAGTTCATCCCTTTTTTGTGGTAAGAAGGTCATCATCACCTACCTCTTGTCTAAATGGTAAGATTGAGATTCGAAGACTTTATAATTAAAAAGGTATTAGGTTCGAGTTTTGTGGGTATTCATTTGTTTTAATTAGTAGTAGTTTATAGTCTTTTATATGAATCTAGATTAATTTATTATATAAAATTATAACTTCATGTAATGAATAATTTGTTTTTCTTTAAAAATGTTAGCATTATTGACACAAATTTTATTCTTTCAGATACGACTAAGGTTGGTGGGACTGTCAAAACTAATCCTATAGTTTATGTATAAATTTTATGATGGCCTTCTTGGCAGCCTGCACAGATAGCATATTAAAATTCGACTCTTCACACTTTGGTTCTTAACTTTTCTGAGACTTCAAAGGAAATTAATCAGATTGCACACAGAAAATAAAATCACATACCTCAAGATGGCATATGCAGCTCTAGTTTCTCTTATGCGTAACCTAGAGGAGCTCCAGCATCCTGCTGGTCTATTCTTAACAAGGACCTGATCAAATCTCTACGTGAAATGATTAGCTTTCTGCAAGAATTTCTCCAAGATTGCTCCCAAAGAAGCAGCAAAGAGATTGAAAGTTTGGAGGGTCAAATCAGGTGTGCAGTTTATGCCTTAGAACGTATCATTGAATCCTACATGTTGGACTGTATACTTGCAAAATCTGCAACTGAAAGGGATAAGACTTCTGCAACTTTTTGCCAAGATATAAAGGGGGTGGTTGAGAAAATCGGTTCCATCTAGAAAGAGGTGGTGAAGATTAAAGAGAATAGGGACATGAAAGATCAAGTGCGTAAAAGTTCAAGTGCGGCTGGTTCAACAAGATCTCTTTGTAGTTGGGATGATACCATGGTGGGACTTGATGAGGACTTTATTGGGCAGGAACCCAGTCAGGAAATCTTTCCAATAGTTCATGTGGTAGGAATTGGTAAAACTATCCTTGCCAGAAACATTTACGGTAGTCCATTTATTATGAAACACTTTCATGTCCATGCTTGGGTTACAATATCACAAGAATATAATTTGAGAGAAGTTATTCTAAGGCTTCTACAAGATATTAGAGTTTCTATTGATAAAAAGGCACATGAATTTACTGGCATTCATTGGTGAAATGAGTCAAATGACAGATTATGAATTGGGAGAACAATTATACAAAAGTTTACGGGGTAGGAAGTATTTAATTGTCATAGATGATATGTGGAGCATTGAGGCATGGACTGAGTTGAAGACATTTTTGCTGGATAATAGTAATTGATAGAGATTTTGTGATAACTACTAGGCTACCTAAGGTGGCTGAAGAATTTGGCTCCGCTACCCCTTTCCAAATGAGTTTCTTAGATGTGAATGAAAGTTAGGAACTACTATGTAAACATGTATTTGGAGAAGAAGATTACCCTCCAGAACTGGAGGAAATTGGAAAGAAAATTCTTAAGAAATGCAAAGGACTTCCTCTAGCTATTGTTGTAGGTGATGGACTTCTTTTCAAGTCTAGTAGAACTCAAGAATGTTGGGAACATATTGCAGAAGATATAGACACAATCATAAACTCTGAAAATGATGAGCATTGTCTTAGGATATTATATTTGAGTTATAGCCACTTGCCTGTTCATCTTAAACCATGCTTCTTGTACATGGGAGTTTTTCCCGAAGATAGTTATATTAGTGTTTCTAAACTCATCGAGTTTTGGGTTGCTAAGGGATTTTTAGAACACATTAAAGGCAAATGCTTGGAAGAGGTTGCAGATGAGTACTTAGAAGATCTTATTGATAGAAATCTCATTTTAGCTTGTTGAAGGGGGTTTGTTGGTGAATTAAAAGGTTGTAGGATGCATGATCTCCTAAGGGACTTATGTCTGAGGGAAGCTCATAAAGAGAACTTATAGCCATGCCATTTCACTAGGCGTGGAAATTGAGGGTTGTCTCATTATTCACCTGCGCCAAAGGGAGAACAGATATTGTCCTGAAGACAATCACACCTTGCTTTCATCACGAGTCCGTTCTTTGGTTTGCAGCACTAAATGGTTCCCTTCACGGCTTGCTGTTAGATTCAAATTGCTTAGGTTATTGGATGCAATTGACGATTTATTTGCAGAAGATGCTCTTCAACTGGTTAACTTGCGGTACCTTGCTTTCCAGATTGTTACAACTGGCGCATTTCCTCCTTCAATATCTCAACTTAGTAATCTGCAGACTTTGATAGTTGAATCTTCTGCAACCACGCATGTGTTTCTGCCCTCTACAATTTGGAAGATGCCACAACGTAGGCATCTGAAGTTTAGTTCAATTTGCTTGCCTGATCCCCCAGCTACTCAAACTAGGAGGCAGAATTCTTGTGTTCTTGAAAATCTACTGACGCTGTTCTATGTAATAAATTTGAGGTGTACAGAGGAGGTTGTTAAGAGAATTCCAAATGTGAAGAAATTAAGACTTTTCTGTGAGGATGCATCAACTTATGCTGTGAAACGGTCATACTGTTGTCTCAACAATCTTGTCCATTTACATAAACTTGAGATGCTAATGTTAACTTGTGTAGTGAGTGATAAGGGTTATCTGAAGGAGCTCAACTTCCCATGTTTGTCTCAAAAAGTTGACTTTGCTGAGTTGCAGATTTCCATGGGAAGAAATGACTATAATTGGTTTGTTGCCAAATCTTGAAGTGCTCATACTTCAAAAGGATGCCTTTAATGGTGAAGAGTGGGAACAAAATGAACGAGAGTTCCTTCAACCGAAATTCCTTCTTATTTCCTCTGCAAATCTGGTATACTGGCATGCTGACAGCACCCACTTCCTAAGACTTGAGATCCTGATTCTTTATGGGTGCTGGAAACTGAAGGGAATACCATCCGGAATTGGTCCAATGCTTGAGTTAATCTCGTTGTTCTTGTGCAGTCCTTCTGCTGTTGCTTCAGCAAAAGAAATACTAATGGAGCAGAAAAGCTTGGGAAATGATGATTTTTATGTTAGTGTCAATGATTCAATGGCAATTAACAAAAGGCTTGCATTCAAACCCCCTCTCTGTGTCCTCCGAGCAGGGTAATGAGATTTCCCTCTTCACATAAATGACCTATTTTTTGTAATGGTATCATTACTGAATATATAAATATCCTAGTTTTAGACTCTTTCCATTTTTTTTTTTCCAGTGTAACACAGATGGTAAGGCATAGGACTAGTCAGAAAAAAGAAGCAGAAAATCTTGCAGAGGATCCTCTGAAACCATGGTCTGTAGAGGTTGGCAGTAACCTCAGCTGGCATGCATTGACTCACTTCTTTACATTTGAGGGTGAATAGTCTCACCGAACATTTTCACAAGAGGGGCTCAACCTGTCTGTTTCCATTTGGTAATTTTATAACATCTTACGGATCCTCATATGACAATGATATATTTCTGATTATAACTGCCTTAAGCATTGTAGTGATTATAGTCATGGTTGGGAAATGTCAGCATCCATGATAATGTCCATTCACATCATTAAGATTGCACCTAATGTCTCTATGCTTCTCTTGTTTGTGACATTAATTAGGTTCTCTAGCTATGTTGGTCCCAATAGCCAAAAACTTGAGATAACCAGACAATGCTACTTCATGATGCAAAAAGATTAGTTCTCAGTATCTGTATTGGAGTTCAGATTCTATTTGTTCTAGCCATCAAACTCGTTCTCCTGCTTTCTGCCACATGGAAATGCAATTTTCTTTGCTTCCAGCACATTCAGAATTAAAAAGATATGAGAGAATTAGAATCAAGGGCTGTGTCCAGACCCCAGAGCTGGAACTTAGCCATTGTATTCTACTACTTGAACGTAAGGCAGAATTGCCTAACAAAATTCTGAAAAACATTTACAATGAGGTGGATAGCTTGATCTAGAAATGCAGAAGAAATCAACCTAAGAACCTGATAAATCTTCTAAATTGGTCTAATAACTTCAAAGGGCTGAGAGAATTTGATATTAATGAGTTCCAAGCTTACATTCTCAAGAACCTTCTAATTGCTGGTCTCTGCCAGTGGTCTCTTCATATAAAATCTAGTTTGAACACAAGACCTAGCAAAATCCACCTAAACCCTACCCATTTGGACCAACTTTAAAGATTATAATGTCAACTCAACCTATAACCATGTGGGGCTGGATTGAACCATGGGTTTGACCCACCTTGCTGCCTTTAGTCAAGGGAAATGTCTGCATCTATAATGTCCACTGCTCCACTTGCATATATCAACCTTATGTTGCCCATATCAATGGCTACTGTTGCTCCTATACTATGATGGCTCACTACTGTAATTCAATTCAAATGTTCAAAGACATGCTGCAGATTGCTCCCAGATGATGAATGCAAAATCAGAACAACAAAACTTATTTGACTCAAAGACTTGTGGATTTGAGAGATAGCTCATTACCTTTACAAATTCCACAGTAGGTTCAGAAAACATCGTCGTGCCAAAGGATAGCTCTAAATTCTGGCATCAGAGTTCATTCTAGTTGTTCGAGCAAATTAATAACCAGTTTTCCTCTTTTCTGCTAGCTTGGCCTATTCAATAATGTGAAAGAGGAAAAATGAATGTTTTTCTTATATTCATCAATATTTCTTGTTTTATTTGTTAGATTTATTGTGGCTTTGATATCACTGCCTTACATGTGGGCTTAAATAATTTTGAAGAGGAAGGATAAGTTTTTAAAAGGTAGGACGTTTGCTGGAGGACAATTTTCTTTCTTTACAAATGATAAGAGAATATGACACCTATTTATACATGCATCTTCCTAACTACTACAAAAACTATTATGAATACCAACACACTCTTTTGGCTATGTAGAAACTACTACTTTACCACTTAGAAATTACACAAACATTAATTTATTTGTCTGACTCTTTACGTTTCCAAGTGTAGCAGTTATTTGCTCTCCATCAGACACTGGACTTTCCACAGTTTGGTTGCTTGAAGTTGAAGCAGAGTCCACTGGACTTTCATTGTCTTGAAGCTGGAATAGTGCATGCCTCTGTTCAATATATGCGGCTTTATCATGATCCAGAAATGGCCATTCGTATTGCTGAAGAAGTTCAAGAACTTGTTCTGTTCTACCGAGAAGGAGAAATGCTTTGTGAACACTTTTCTCCCATTTCTCTATGGCATTGTAGTGACATGTAGCACCCCTAATATTTCATGTTTTTATGATAATTTCTTATTGTTAGTTTATTAATGTAATTGCAATTATTTGTTTATTATATGGAATTATTTTAATTATTTTAAAAATAAAAAATATATTGACAAGGACTTGATTGCAAAATTTTTGAAAGTTTTGGGGTACGATTTATAATTTTGAAGAACTTGATTTAACACTTTTTGAAATCAAAGGGGTTTTCATGGAAGAGCCTTGGTCAATGGGGTTAAAATTGTAATTTGTGAAAAATACAAGGATTTAATTGAGGCTGTTTGGAAGTCTTTAGCGCTAGTTTGAAAAATTGTAAAATTCAATTTGATAAAAATCTGGCAAAATGCATTTCGTTTCCATCTTCCATTTTTTCTTCTTTTTTCTCCTCCACCCGCGACCACACTTCACCTCTGGCGATCTTTCAACGACAATCCTCCTCTCACCAAGCCAAATCAAACAATCGCTTCACTCACCCTCCGGCCACACTCGCACACCACATGCACTATTGAACGAGTGGCGACTCATAGGGAATAGACGTTGAAGAAGACCCACCTGGCGGGCTCGACGGCGGATGGCGGAGCTACAGCTGGAGCTTGACTCTGGGCTGTGATTTTGGAAGCCCTCGACCTGAAGAAGTTGAAAACAGCACTACATGGGAATTTCTTGCGGCGGTGGCGACAGGAGGAAATGATCGGAGCTCAGTGGTGAAGACCCATTTTGAAGGCTATTGAGCTCAATTGAGGGTGCTATAGGCCGCGAAATTTAAAATCGAAGACAGCATTGGGTTCAAGAGCTCAAAAAGAGTAGATTGATGGTGGTGTTGAGATTTTCCAACAGCGGCGAAAAGGCAGTTCACCTCCTCGACGCAAAGATCGCACTTGTGTCATCGATTTGTGGTTTCAAGACTCTAGTGGCAAACTTTGGAAATTTAGATTGAATTGTTCCTTATATATATATATATATATATAGCCTATGTTGTACCTCTCCTAATTTAGCTTGTATCCATGCCAAAGATAGGAATTGGGATGATGATATGCTTATATATATGTGTATGTTGATCCCTATGCAAGGAATATTGGATAGTGGACCCAAACTTACCATGCAAAGTGCTAAAATTGGATTTAATATGGCATTAAGGATTATATTATAAGATTAGGTGGCATTTGACTAGGAATTGATTATGTAAGGAATTAGCTATATTGTGTGGTTTAGGGTAATGTTATGTTATGACCATGACCTTGCAAATAAAAACAAGAAACCATGTTATTTTGGAATCAACACAGATCGTCTTGGTTAAAGCTAGAAATGTTGATTCATTGGAGAATTTTGTGAAGATGCTATGAACTTATATTATCATGATGGTAGATAAGAGAATGACATTAGAATGCTTATGATGCAAGTCTAGAGGATTATTATGGTTGAACGAGAACTTTGACTATGGCATAATGCTTTGATTAGGCGACGACGAACTTGGTACTGCCGAGCAGTAGATTACAAGCTTTAGTTGTTTTTGGTTGAAACTACAACAGGTAAGGTTTTGCCAATTTGGCACCTTTTTCTCGCTATCTATTGTTCGAGATAAGCCGCTGTGTGGGTTTTTTTTATTTTTGTATTGTACTCTGAAATGTGTTTGAAATATGATCTGTTATCTGATTGGAACACCTCTGTGAGGGTTATCTTTGATATCGACTCTATTTTTTGTTTGTTTTGGTGCCCAAAACCTTTATTTGTTATTTGTGTCTCTAATATCTGATTATCTCATATCTATATCATTCTATTTTGTTATCTATTGCCTTTGTAGCTTATTTGTTTATCTGTTTAGTGTTTATTGGCCATGCTTGCTTATTTGTGTTCTGTTTATTGCTTTCGTGTACCTTTGATAACATTTTTGTTTTGTTCTGTATTATTAACCTTGAAACTAGCGGTGCACCAAGGATTTCCCCCTAGGCATCTGCATAAATGGTTAGTTTTGTTATTTGTATTGTGATTATATGGGTCAAAGGTCAATTCAGGCAATTTGTTTGGTTATTTGGGGCAAACTAGGGATTTTCCCCTAGGTTTCATCGGTACACTAGGGATTACCTCTGCGATGCCAACCGTACGTTAAGGATTTCCCCTAGGGATGAGCGACATGCTTGGGATTTCCCCCTAGGTATCAACGTTGCTCTAGGGATTTTCCCTAGGCATCTGCAGTGTCCATATAGTTCTGTATGGGCATCTACCATGTATGAAGTTGTTATGCTTAGGTAAATTGTAGGTGAATCTACAATGCATGTCTTGAAGCTTTTTCTTGAAATGCATATGCTTTGGTTTTGTTTTGCCTAACTAGATTCTGTTTGCTTGTAATGTGATCTTGGAGCAATAAGGCAGGAGAGTTTTCTATTTTACTTTTTGTTACTACCTATATTCTGAATATGTCATATTCTGTCTGTTTGATTATGACCTGTTGAGTTGAGTTTCTCCTCGATAGATCCCTACTATTACTCTTACCTATCCCTCACTAAGTCTCTAGAGTTACCTCCCTTGTATTTCATAATCTCTTAGACAGGGATGGGTGTTGATGGATGCCAGGCTTGGAATGAAGCACATTAATGTTTTGTAGTAGAGCAAATGTTGTGATATGTCAACTTTTATATTGAATATGTTGATGACATGATCTATTGTAGGTTGTAAACTTAAATTGAGCTCCCTAGAACTCTTATGGTATATATTTCGTGATTTTCTGTTTAATCTTGTTTAAGTTGAACTGATATTTACTTTTGAGACGTTTGAAAAATTTTATAGGTCTATTGTTGAACTGTAACTCTAAGAATTAAGTTTGAATTAGTGTGGCACCTTAGCTTAGGTGCTATCCCGAGGTGGGGTGCTACCTAACACATGGTGGTTATAACATGCGGTTAATTGGCAAGACAAGTTGTCAAAATATTAGCAACCATGACAGATAATTGCTTGAACAATTCCTCATATGTTGGCTCATTTTCCCCTTTGTAGGACAGCAAAGTAGTTTTGCTGATTCAGTACATTGAATTAGCAGCTATAACTTTAGCTGGCCAGTTGAGAGGATTTTCCATAAGGGAATCTTTCACTTCTCTGTTGAACTTCATGATGGTCCTTTCAGCTTTGTTGGAGAGCTCTTGCAATATACCCTTGGAGTTTTTACATTTAAGAGATGTTCTTTTGAGATCAATTTCTTGCCACTTCCCATGAAGTGCAACTCCACCTCAATCATAAGCCACTGCTTTTCTGATGATCAAAAGTTGTGAATTTGTATTGATGGTTATATCCACAATCTTTACAAGGGAAAGTCCTTCGCTCATGCTACTCACTAACTGCTTAGCTTTTTGATGTGCAATATTTGGAAGTGCAAGTGCTATGGTTGTAAGAGTGACCACAGGTAGAGTCCAGCAATTAAGGGGTTCTTGAGAATGTAGACTTGGAACTTGGATGCTATCAAATTCTCTTACCCCTTTAAAGTTGCTGAATCTATTTAGAAGAAATATTAAATTTTGTAGTTGCTGTTGTTGATCCACTTGGATCGCTTTATCTACCTGGTTAAGTATTGGTATATATATTGGTCTGTGTGTTTGGGCAATAAAGAGCTTCTAGAGTTGGCAAGCTTATATTTTTATGATTGTTTTATTAATAACATATGCAAAGGTGCAACTTATACTTTCTTTCTTTAAGTACTTTCCTCACTAAAATTCTTGACCAAACATAGTGTAAATTTTTCCATACAAGACACCAGATTGGAGGAAAAGCTAGCTAAATTCATCATTATTCTTGGTTTCTATTAACACTTTGTTTGGTTTACTAATTTTGATAGAGAAAGAAAAATTCTAGGGAAAAGAAAAATAAAATTAGAGAAATATGAAATCTCCAATTTGTTTGGTTGTTTTAAGAAAAATAAAAGGAAAGAAAAAAAGGTGACGAAGGTGTTGAAGAAGAAAAGAGAGTCATATTAGCTTTTTCTTATTTTCCTCACGGAGAAAAATGAATTATCTTCAATTCTATTATGTTTTCCTTCAAGTTTTCTTCTCCTTACTATTTTCCTTATCAACAAAATTTATTTTCCTTAATATTTTCTTTCATGTCCTCACCAAAATCCTTACAAGAAAAATAGTGAATTTGGTGGGTACACAAATAGTGGAATAAAATTAAGGTATTAGAATTATCAAAAACACCAATTTATACAAATAAATTTAACAATAAAAGTAATAGCTAATAGAATGAAACCAAAATCATGGTTTGGTGAAAAACCTCCTTTATTTTTTCTACTAAGATAAAAATTCGCAGTTACAAGATACATTCTAAATATGATATTTAAACTCAAAATAAAAAGATTCTTTGTATAACTAATATCATAGTTATCAAAGAACATTATCCTAATTCCTTTTTAACACTCCACTTGCAACTCAAAACAAGTGTCTCATAGGTATATTTGAGTAATCAAAAAGAAAAAAACTAAACTTTAAAGCTAAAAATCCTAATTCTACTATAGAAAAGGGATAAAAAAAAAAGGTAAAATTCATAGCCATCAAAAACTAAGATAATGTATTATTAGTGAATGCTTCAGAAAAAAGAGACATATTGTGCTTAACTGATTGTAGAGTGTAGTGTCGATTTCAAGTATGTAAGGGCATCTATTGAACACATATGGAGAAAATATCTGGCTTTTCCTTGTTTGCTAGTTGTATTTAGATAGTTTAGGTGGTGCTCTATCAAAAGACAGTTTCCAATGAAAATAAAATTAAAGTGTAGTACGATTTCATAATAATTTACTATTGACAATATATCTAAATAATAGGTATATGAGTAAAATTCAAAATACTTGATGCGTATACACAAATACCCATGATGTTCTCGATAAATAAGTAGATTTCTAAAAACCTCATGATTGTGCGGGGTTCAATCCAATTTTGTCTATTCTAATGACTCAACTAATCTTGAAACTCATATTTGAATGGCATAATTAGCACCTTGTAATTAGCCATCTCAACAATACATTATTTGCCAAATGACACTACTCTGTAAATATATCTTTATTCACTCATTTGCAAGTATGATTTGTTTTGATAAATTTATATTTCCTTCCAAATTATATATTTATCTCAAACCGATCACTAACTTGAGCGTCAGGGGATCCTCATTTGACCACCTTGAGTGAATCTAACCTTATTGCTTTAAAAAATATGTTTGGAACTTGTTAACTCGACCTTGAGCCAGGGAAGGAGTTTTCCCAAACTCAAATAAGGACAATAGCATACACAAGTAATGATCAAAACATTTCATGGACTCCTTCCTAAAGAAAAATGAGGATGATCAACAAAGTAGGCCATATTGATTTATAGAGAAGATTTCCTATTAGCATTGACTCTCAGTAGTCATATCCAGCACAGAGAGGTGTATAGGATGAGAAGTTTCTAAAGTCGTTATTGTTGTATATCATAATTTGCAATTTACCACAAAAAAAGTCCACTGAAAAAGTCTCAGTCAAAATAGCATTAAAAATCATTAACATTTTTAAAGTGTTGGAAACTAGTTTAGGTGCATGTTTCTTAAGTCTTCAGAGAGTTATTTGAGTTATAAATAGGTGTGTTTAGTCATTTTTGAGTGAGGCAAGGATCCAATGTTATGCCACCAATGTGGCTTAATCAAACGTAGAATTAGTAAAGTACTGGCTCAAAATATCAGTTTGATTAGAAACAACAGAGGTGCCCCCACAAATTTGAACAATTATATACATTGAAACGGAAAAGAAATAGATGCATGAAGATTGTTTGTAACCATTTTTAAATTTTCTAGAGAAATTTTCATTTAGCTGCGCCATTTGAATTCATTATGAAAAAGCTGATGAATTTGCTTTTTGTTTTAGTACTACTATGCATGGTTTCAGCTAAGCAAAGGCTTGGTCAGTAAAGATGACGTTTGAGTAATTTGTATTTGAGTTATTTTAAATACAAAGTTTCACCAATACGAACTGAGTTATCCTTTCTAGTCTTCAGAGATTGATGACTTACAGGTAGCTGAGTCAAGTTGGGCCACAAATGTTTGTTAATGGTAGCGAAATTAATTAATAACGCCATGAGTTTTTCCTTCCAAGAGGACGATGACTTAGTCACCAGCTGTCCACATAACTGATTCATCTTACAATAAATGTTAGCATACGGTCAAGAAATTTTTATAATGCCAAAGGTAGGAATGCTTTAGGATTCCTCAACTTCTTAAAACCAATAAAACTACATAGATAAGGTAGAAATAATTCTTTGTTCATACATTAGTCACCTTAATTAACATAGAAGACCCCTTAATTCCCCCAAGAAAGCCAGTACCTTGAAGAAAAAAGCATAACAATATCAACCCTTTTGTGTGGAAAAAACTAAGTTGTTTAGACAAGTTCAAAAGTTCATCTGATTGGAGCCAATTTTACATTTAAAGCAAGTGCAACGGATTTTGCAACAACAATTATGAGATCATGATGCAAAAGAAACTTCTTGCCTTGTAAGCATAATTTCTTTTTCTGTAAAGTAAAATTACAAGACAAGAAAAATTCATACAAATAAGAATGAAATTAAAATCTATCAGTTGTGGATTTGATCTCTAATCTAATTCTCTAATTCTTCACTTTCAAATATGATCTTGAATTTAATAAGCTTCCCAAAGAATGCTTGAACACCATGAATCTCCTTGAATTTAATTTGAAGAAATAACACTAATTTGAGGGATTCACACGTCAAATGCCAGAATATATGATGAGCTTCGCGAAAAATGCCTTGAACGTTGTGGATCTCCTTGAATTTAATTTGAATAAAATAATATCAACTTGAGGACTCTGCACCTTAATCTTGAATCAAATGCCAGAATGTGATGAGCTCCATGAAGAATGCCTTAAATGCCATGGATCTCTTTAAATTTGATTGAGAGAATTGCTAGATTCTTTCAAAGTTCCTCTCACTTGCTAGCATTTGTGTTGTGTGTAGAATGAACTTTGGTCACCCCCTTTATATAGGTATTTGATGGGAGGCTTATAAATTGATTTGAACTCTTTTGACGATTATCTCTTCGATAAGACAATATCAAATATCAATAAATAATATCAGATATCTTTAATTTGATAATATCAAATATCAAAAGATAATATCAATATCAAGAGATATTATCAAATATCTTTGATTTGATTGGTCTATAGGTATAGACACTCCATCTTTGACACTTTTCAATATTTGGTTTGAGTATAAAATAAATACAAAATCATTAATTAAAACTAACTATTTATCTTTTGAAATTAAATTTAATAAATTTCAAGAAATAAATAGAAATTTTAAATTAGTATCTAGCATATTATTTTACATGTGTCACTTTTCAATTGGCCAAAAATTAACATGTATACAAATGTCTCCACTTCAAGACTTGGCGAATGATATGTCGATAATCCATGAAAGAGGTAAGGCTTGAAGTATTTGATAATTTTTTCTTTTCTATGTATTTTTCACATGTATCTACAATAAGAACATCCTTGAAGCATTCATTGAGCTATGGTATCCAAAAAAAGATCAAGTATAACATAATTCAAAGTAAATATCCTTTTGAGGAGGGTGCTGTACACAATTTATACTCATGTAGGCCAATAATAACATGTAGTTTAGGCTCATGTATCAAGGAGCACATTTAACTTGAAAAGATATTTTATACTTGTGTCAAGGAGTCAACTTGAATTTGGTAGATAATTTGTACTCATGTCAAGGAGTTTACTTTAGTTAGACTTAATAGATAGTTTACACTCTTATCAAGGAGTACATGAGGAGAATTTTGATATTTAGATAGTTTATGCTTGTATTTAGGAGCATTATTGAAAGTTTAAGCTCATATCAAGGAGCACATAGGGAGATTTTGAATATTTAGATAATTTATGCTCATATCTAGGAGCCTTATTAATAGTTCAAGTTCTTATGAAGGAGTACTTATAGACACTTTGAATATTTAGATAGTTTATGCTTGTATCTAAGAGTTTAATTGATAGTTTAAACTCTTATCAAGGAACATTTGGAATTTGAAGACTTGTGCTTTGGACTTGCAGACTTGAAGATTTAAATCTTTGATTTGGAGACTTAAAAATCTGAGTCTTGCACTTGAAGATTTGTCTTGAATTTGAAAACTTGGAAACTTGAGAATTTTAGATATTTTATACTTTTATTTGAGAGTATTATTGATAGTTTAGACTCTTATCAAAGAGAATTTGTGATTTGAAGATAAATATCAAGTACCCCCAACATCTTCATTAGCATCAATATCACTTGAATCTTCTTGTTCATCAAAATTTATGTTTATTTCAATATTATGTGAATAAGTTGCCAAATCTTCAAAATTTTTTGGTTTAATTCCTTGAAGTATGTAGCAAAGACTCCAATGCATTCCATGGATACATATCTCAATGGCTGAAGTCTGTGATAATTGATCTTTCCAGTTAAGACTCAAATTTCTCTAGCAATTGATGTAATGAATGAAAATTGCTTCTTCCCACTGGTGAGAGTTAGTAAGTTCAATCGTGCCGACTGTCCTTTGAGTGCTATAGAAATGATTGAGGAACTCTTGTTCCATTTGCCCCCAACAATTGATGGAGCCTACCTCCAAGTTAATATACTAATTGAAAACATTGTCCTTTAATGATCGAATAAACTGCTTGACTAGATAATCTCCATTTGTCCCAGCATTATTACAAGTTTCAATGAAATAAGCCACATGTTGTTTTTGGTTGCCCTTGCCATCGAATTGCTGAAAATTGGGGGGTTGGTAACCAATTAGCATCTTCAAGTTGTCAATCCTTTGAGTATATGGCTTGTAGTAAGTCATAGAAGACTTAAAACTTCCATCAGTCTTGTCTTTGATAGTCTCCATGATAAACTTCTTCAGTAGATCGATGGAAATTAGTCCAATCGAAACTTCTAGTTTTTCTATGTAGCTAGCATCAAAATCATCCAATTTGTTCATCAATTTGGAGATTTGAAAGTCTTACTCCTAGATATGCTTCATGAGTCCTTCAATGGCCCTTGTCAAATTTTCAATTTGTTCCTCCAAGGTTGTCACACTTATCATCATCATCATCATTGCCATGCTCAAGGAATTTGATGTTGAGTGAGGAATGGATGATGCATAATTTTCCTTTGAGTGTTCACTATCTTTGATCACATCAATAAACTGTGGTAACACCTTTTCCATAGTAAGTGAAGGAGTCACCTCCAAAGATGATTGCAACTTCTTGGACATACTTCTTGTGATGACGCCAACATTTTTTACTCCAATACTTCAAGAATTTGAGGTAGTAATTTTTAGTGCTACAGTTTATTGACAGCCATGGTACTTTAGTCTTAATGAATAAAAGAGATGAGAGGTACAGATTGTCCTACTGGGTATGCCAAAATTTGTAAGAGTAATTTCTTTATCTATAAAATAAAATTACAAGATGAGAAAATTCACACGGATAAGAATAAAATTAAAATCTATCAACAATGGATTTAATCTCTAATCTAAATCTCTGATTCTTCCTGATATGGGATAGCCCAATAGGCCAAATAGGCCTAACATCTAATGAGATGGCCTACAAGGCCCAAGGATGAAATCTGTTTAGTCGATCGATATCGACTTCACTTGGGAGTATCTATGGTCGACCTGTATCAACCTGAAGACTACTATGAGAATTCGAGCATTGAGTTTGATCGATATTAATTGACCTCCGATGTTCACTTGGATCCCCATCGAGTATGTTGATCTAATGGGTCGAGCCCACTCCAATGACACGTGGTAGCCGGTGCAACCGTTGCCAACAACT
>JACGDI010005459.1:98802-120182 GCA_014898725.1 Jacaranda copaia | reverse complement strand
CGTGAAGCTGGAACCATCAACGATCTACTCCTATGACCAGTTGTGTGATAAATTCCTGCACCAGTTTGCTAGCCGGAGGAAGGCCAAGCTCCCCTATACCCACCTCCATACCATCAAGCAGAATAAGGGAAAATTTCTCTGGGACTTCTTTACCAGATTTAACATGGAGGTCCTGAAGATTGATAACCCCAGGATTGAGTTCTTGATCGATGTGCTTTTCCTGGGGCTCAGGCATAAAGAGTGTGCAAATGCTCTGGTGCAGGAAAGGCCCAGGTTAATGGAGGAGTTGCTCAACCTGGCCGAAAGATACATAACCCAGGAGATGAACAAGCTCAAGTTTGGATCCTCCAAGGTTGATAAGAAAATGAAAGAGAGAGACGACCAGAAATACAAAGAACAAGGTCGGTCTCTGATCAAACGCTTCCACAACTATACCCCACCAAACACTCTGAGGAAGGAGGTCTTATATATATATGTACTACACTTATTGTATTACAAAACATAATTCTCTCCAATTTAAGCAAGAGCCCACATCCATTACTTAACCTTATCTCAGAAAAACAACGATAAAATAGGAGGGTAAGTCTAAAGGACTTAATGAGGGATATTCATAACCATAAGTGGTAGGGGTCTATTGAGGAAGAATTGACTTAACAGATCTTAAATTTAGATTCAAAACAGGAGTAGAATAGGATACATGCAGTTAAGAATCAGTTTACAAATGGATCAGATTATAGATAGCTAGAAAATAGTCACAGGCATTAATAAATTCAAGGTTATTAGTAGGTATTAGCTTTAGAGTTGGGACTATTTGCTTGAATGGCCTGAGATCATCTTAATCGAATTAGTTTAGGACAAATGGTCCATCTCAACTAAATCTGCTTGGGAGAAAATATGAACTGCTCATTTGACATGGACAATAGCCTAATCCAGACAAAGAAACTTTATTGTCCTTGTTACTCCATGAGCGGAGTACAAATAATTAGAATACAATTAGAATAAGAATTAGGGTAGAATAGGCTTATCGGATTATCCTTATATCACTAGTTCTAGGCTTATGGTTTATCCCATGCACACATAGGGATTAACATCCTGTTGTTTAATCGAGAGTTCAGGGCTTACGGCTTATCCCATGTACACAGTATGGATTAATATCCTGTCATTTAATTGAGAGTTTAGGGCTTACAACTTATCCCATGCATAAAGCAAAGATTAACATCCCATTATTTAATTGAGAGTTCAGGGCTTATGACTTATCCCACGGATCTAGTAGGGATGAACACCCCATGTTTCCCATATAACAATTACAAATGATAATAGATAACATAATAGACAAATAACAGATAGTTAGATAACAAAATAGATAGATAACAAATAGCCAGATAGCAGAATGAACTGATAACAGATAAATATTTAAGGTACTAAAATAGATAGGATTTAGAGTCAATATCAAGGAAAAAACCATCACAGGGGTGTACATATCCATAAATAGACAAGCAGTCAGGTCTCAAATAGTTCATAGTTTCAATCAATACGATGTAGTTACAATACAAAAATAGAAACCCTCACATTGGTTTATCTTTTTGAAGCAAACAATAGATAGGTCCAATCAATACAAGCACCAAAGCAGTGGGCCTTCACAGGGGCATACACGTTGATTAACAAACAACAAATGAGATCTCAAGTAATTTACAAATTTCAATAAACACGAGCAGTAGAGTTCATAAACATGTCTAACTCTCACAGGGGTTTATAACAATAACAGAAAGGTGAAAGAAAGTACCAGATTGGTAGACCCTCACCTCTATAACCTCAGAAGATACAATCACTAGAGTACCCCCTTTCGAGATGGACCCCCAACTAAGGCACCATTTAGTTCAGTCTTAATTTAAAATCTATAACAAATGATAGGCCCATCAAAAATACTTCAAACTGAATAAAAATAGTAGTGGGTTTCAAACTTAACAAACCTTAACAAGAGTATCAAAGATAGTAGCACACTTTGACTTAATCAACTCTTACAAAACACTATATACAGGCTTTAGTAATCCTATAACAAACAACATAAGTACTAAGTATATACCATCAATAGTTTCAAAATGTTCGACATAATATATACACCATGCAAATATTAAATTCAGACCTAACATATCATGACATCTCTAGGGTTACAGAAACATGCCCAAGTATACCTATTAGCAAATATACATGGCTATTCTAATACAAAATTATACTCATCAATCTAATCAAAAGTCTAAGCTTATTAGATAGTCCTTTTTGAGAAAATATAGAAGAAATGGGGTTAAGTCCAAAGAACTTAGTGAGGAATATTCATAATATAGAACAATAGGGATTTGTCAAGGAAACTCAACCCAACAAATTGTCAATTAACAACAAGAACAGAAATAGATCAGATATAGGCAATCAAGTATCAATTTACAAACAGATCAATTACAGACAGTTAGGAACAATCACAAAGATTAACAAGTTTAAAGTTATTGGGAGGTACTAGGTTTAGGGGTTGGGATTTTCAACTAGAACAACACGGGATCATCTCAATTGGATCTATTTTAGAAGAATGGTCCATCTCAACTAATTCAGTTTGGGAGAAAATACAATCAGTTTGTTCGACCTGGACAATAGCTAGATCTAGACCAAGAACTTCACTACCCTTGTTACTCTATGAGCAGGTTACAAATAATCAGACCACAGTTAAAATACGAATCAAAATAAAACAGACTTATTAGATTCACTGTATCATTAGTTCTAGGCTTATGGCTTATCCCATGCACACAATAGGGATTAACAGCCTATTTCTAAATCTAAGAATTTTGATCTTATAGCTTATCTCATGCACATAATAGAGATTAACGTCCTGTTACTCCCATATGACAACCACAAACCATAATAAATAACAAAATGGATAGATAACATATAATCAGATAACCAACAAATAGAAACAAGTGCATAAAATATCAAATACTGATTGAGACAAGTAACAAGACAATAACAAGTACTGAACGATAACAGGTACAAATAACACTGGAAGTCCTGGGCACCAGAACAAGCAAGAACCAACTCATCAGAGTAAAAATAAGTACTAAGCCTCACAGGGGTATACAAATCAAGCAATTAAGTATGATCAAGTGCACAATTAGGTAGACATCTCAAATAAACGAGCAATACAATTTAAACATTAATGAGCAGGTACAATCAAACAAATTAACCCTCACAGGGGTTGTCACAAGAATAGATAGAAATAACAAGGCCAAGATGGCAGGCCCTAATAGTGCATATAAGCAAGTACCTAAGAAGTTAGACCCTCACATTTAGTCTTAGAAAAAGCTACCATAATCTGCCATCTACTTATCTGTAGAACCCACTTCTCCGTAACCTATCCAAAAGAGTATAGTTATAGTTAAAATCTATATTTGAGTCCCACATCACTATCATGCTTATCATTAATCCAATTTCACCTAATAACTATATCAACATGATAGTTTAAAGATTAAATGGCATTAATGATCTAACAATGACCAATAAAATTGAATATTTCTAAATGAGTCTCGATATCATGTCAAGTCTAATAACTAAGAAATAACTAGTTCTTAATTCTCAATAATGGTCTAATTACTATCACTTGGTTCTAAATTCATAAATCCATAAGTTGAGGTTCAAATCCTTCAATTAACTTAATTAATTCCAAATTATCATATAACATAACAATAACCTAGCCACTAACTATAGATATTTCTTGCATAGGGTTTTAATCACAATCACATATATATATCTAATATATCATGATCCTCATTGCATGAATAAGAATCACACTTGAAAAAGAAACACAATACATATGTACGTCAATGTACAACCAATTAAAACCTAATTCTTAACTCTCTATTACCTAAATTACTTACCAAAGCCTTAGAATGATGATAAAAAAGTATGCTGGGTTTGCCGAAGTGCCATCATCGACTGCCAGAATGTTGCGATCTACCACCGTCGAAGAATCTTGCAATCGCCACCCTAAAATGATTTCCAACCTCTTGATTCAAAATATACAATAAGATCTAAGTTTTGACGCCAGGAAAGCCTTTAAAATCCACCCCAAAATTGCTACCACCACCTCTCATTGCTGTCTATTTCTCTTTAATTTTCATCGTCGCTGCTACATTGATCTCCTATGCAAGCCTACCACTATGATCCTCTCTTTAACTCTTTCAAATCGTAGCCTTAGACTTGAATTTGGCTGCCAAAAAACCAAAAACCCAACCAACCCCCCTATGAAGGTTCTTGTAGCATTTCTCGTGGTAGCTCACTGAAGGATGTTCAGCCAAGCATGGTGGTATTAGTGTGGAGTTGGAGGTGTGCTAAGTGTTTTGGTTGGGTTGCTTTGGTAAATAAGGCTATCAGAGGGAGTTCGTTGAGGATGGTTGGATGGTCTCGGGTTGAAGGAAAAAGGTGGAAAAAAATGGTAAAGAAATGAAAATACAAGCTTCTGCCAAATTTTAATAGAATCTAACTTTTTAATTTTAGATTAGCCCCCAGAACTATCTTTTCCTTCAGTTAGGTCTTCCAAGAAAATTGCACACTTCAATTCAGCCCCAAGAAATAATTAGTGCCTAATTTAACCCCCCCAAATAATTACCATGCAACCTTAAGAGTTTCTAAAAAAATGATAAATCAAGTCTTCCAAATTTATAAATTTGACCCTAAAACTTCTCATTTTCTTGCAATTAAATCCTTTTTTATTATTTTTCCAAAATACTGAATTTCAAGAGTGTTATAGACTCTCTCCTTAAAAGAATCTAGTCTCCAGATTCTCATATGAGTACTGTTCCAACTGATGGAAAATTAATAGATTCGGTTTGTCGATCTATATCTTCTTTTCATTACATTTTTCTAGGATTGCTTCTTCAAATCTTGATACATCTTTGTGCTTTCAGATGCATTGTATATCTTAACTTGGGTGTCTTATCTAATAATTTTTCTTCTGGCACTCATATCTTCTTTTGGAATAGAAAAATACCTTGAATATTGGTATTGAACTCAAACTCTCTAGAATTTCCAACGTTTCCTTATGTTTTATTATCCAAATATCATTAACTTGGGTTCATTGTATTTCATCTTGTAATTCATATTACACTTATCTATGTAATCCTACTTATTGTATTAATTTTCAACATGGCACCTATTTGTGGGCTTCCTAATACTTCTACTTCAAGTAAGTGAGCCATTCCAGCCATCAGCTCAAGGCATTTGCCACTACTTTTGCTTTTTAGGGCAATAAGTGATGGAAGAATTGCAGTCTTCTAGTATTTCCATCAATCATGTTATCTCATGTTCGAATCCTCTTTACAGTCAAATGGTTGAGTAAAAATTTGATCAATATGTCAGCTATTTTAGAAAAGTTCTACATAATCTTTATAATAACTAATAGGACATAGAAAACTGCAAACTTTTATCACTTTTTTTGATCTCTTTTAGTTGACTACTGCCTTCATCTTAGAGGAATCAACCTCTACCAAATCTTACGATATGATTTGCCCAAGGAAAGCCACCCTTTTTTTTTTTTTTTGTTCAAGGTCTGAACTCACTAAATTTAGCATATAACTAATGCTTTACATGGTCACTTCTAGTCTTCAATCGGTAAGACTCCTGTCTAACTCTAGCTTTGAAAAGATTCAACTCTCTGTAGAAGGTTAAATAATACTTTTACATAGGGTAAGAGGATGATGTGTTCACTTTTTTCAAAACTACTCCTAAGTATTCAATTACCACTTTTATGTAATAAACCTTAATCTCAAGTTGTAGTCTAGTTCAAGGAAATGCGACATGTAGGAAAGAATGTAAAAACCAAAATCATATAAGGCATTATCATAGATTTCAAATATAGAAACCATACCTTTTATGATTTTGTTAGGATCTGGTGTTTTTTCCCTTATCATGACATAGGCACGAGCTCATATATTTAGTCTCCCGCTAACTCCTGCCGCTTATTTTTCTTTTTTTGTAGGGGTGGGGCCTCACCATTTGGGGCAGTCTTTCACAAAGTGCTGGTCGTTATTGTAACTTACACATCTGCTTTATTTTCTCAAATAGCCAAACTCGTCATAGCCAAATCCCCTATAGAATTCACATTATTTGGGTGCTTTCTTTTGAGTTATATTTACCTTTTTGCTAGAATGAGGGCTTGTTAGGTAGTGCTCCCCACCGGAAGCGTCGATGATTTTTTTTAACACTTCCCTGTCTATTGAGCTAAATATTTCCCTTTTGACTTTTATCCTTAATTTTTCTAATCTAATGCAGTTTTAACTCAAGTTGCTGTGCCTTACTTAATGCTTGGTTGAAGTTCATCAGATCACAAGTGGCTAGACCCTTTCTCAATTCTGGTCGTAACCCTTGTACAAATCATTGAGCCTATAGATCTTCATCATCTTGTATGTAGGGAGCATTTGTATCAATCAGCTAAAAGTACCCTTGTACTAACTAATAGTCTGGGTCTCTTGAACAAGGTGCATAAACTCTCTCTCCCTTGCTTGCTTCACCACCACTGGCACATACTTACTCATAAAGTCTCGTGTGAAATTTTCCCAGGTCCATGGTGTTTCTTCAACCATCCATTTTTGATTAATCATCTTCTGCCAACTTTAGGCTGAACCTTTAAGAAGAAACGTAGCAAATCGAACCTTCTGATTATTTGAATAGCAAAGTGTCTCAAAAATATTCTCTAAATCCTTAATCTATTCTCTAGCTTTTCTATCATTGGGGCCTCTTAAGAACTTTAGTTATCTAATTAACACTTCTTGCTCCTTTTCCTGAGTGTTAAGCCTACGGCCTAAATGCTAATTCTCTCTAGTACATAAGGTCCACTAGATGGACCATTGAAGGGGTTAGCAAACCCTCTTTTTCTTGTATAGCTTATGGGTAAGTAGGTGCCCCTTATCTTGGAGCCTGTTGGTCATTCACCTATTAACCAAGAGGTCTTCTGCAACATCCTATCTAGGTAGAATAGGAGTACTAGAACTTTCTTGCGATGTTATCAATTCTACCAACTTCTCTGAGCTTCTAAAATTAAAAAAGGAAAAGTGTTAGATAAAATCAAATCAACTCATAGACACGCAAGTCTAATCATCCTATGACATACGATAAGATCCTATAGACATACAGTAGTATGTAAACTCAGCTCACTAACGTTAACCAATAAAATTCATCTTAAATTCCTTGAACTATATAAGAACTTTTGAATATGCAATACACCCAAAATTCATACTTAAACTAATTTAAACAAAAGATCAGTCACAATTCCTAAAGATAACCAAATGCTTAGGTCATCGACAAACCTAGGCTCTGATACTGCTTCTGTAAAACCCCTTCTCAAGATGACCCCTAGTTGAGGCGCCATTCAGTTCAGTCTTAATTTAAAATCTATAACAAGCAATAGACTCATTAAAAATATTTCAAACTTAACAAAAATAGCAGCATATTTCAAACTTAACAAACCTCAATAAGAGTATCAGAGATAGTAGCACACTTCAACTTAATCAACTCTTACAAAACACTATATATATGCCTTACTGATCCCATAACATACAACATAGGTACTAAGTACATACCATCAATAGTTTCAAAATATTTGACATAATATTTACACCTTACAGATGTTATATTTAGACCTAACATATCACAACATCTCTAGGGTTACAAAAACATGCCCAAGTATGCCTATTGGCAAATGTACATAGCTATTCTAATACAAAATCATACTTGCTGATTCAACCAGAAGTCCAAGCTTATCATTCAGTCCTGTTTGAGAAAAAATAGAAAAAATATGGGGTAAGTCCAAAGGATTTAGTGAGAGATATTCATAATATAGAACAATAGGGATTTATCGGGAAAAATCAACCTAACAAATTGTTAGTTAACAACAAGAACTAAAACAGATCATATACAGGCAATCAAATATCAATTTACAAATGGATCAATTATAGATAGTCAGGAGCAATCACAGGGATTAACAAGTTCAAAGCTATCGAGAGGTACTAGCTCGGGGGTTGGGACTATCAACTTAAATAGCCCGGGATCTTCTCAATTAAATTTGTTTAGGAGAAATGGTTCATCTCAACTAAATCAATTAGGGGGGCAATACAGTCCACTAATTTAATTTAGACAACAACCTGATTTAGACCAAGAACTTCACTACCTTCTTTACTCTACGAACAGGGTACAAACAATCAGACCACAATCAAAATAAGAATCAAAATAGAACAGACTTATCAGATTAACCTTATCATTAGTTCCTGGTTCACGGCTTATACCATGCACATAGTAGGGATTAATGTCTTGTTACTTGTTTGAGAGTTCAAAGCTTATGGCTTATCTTATGTACACAATAGAGATTAATGTCCCATTACTCCCATATGACAACCACCGTCACAAATAGCCAAATGGATGGATAATAGACAATTAGATAACCAACAGATGGGAAAAAGTTCAGAACAATATGAAGTACTGATTAAAACAAATAACAAGACAATGACAAGTACTAAGTGATAACAAGTACAAAACAGATAACACTCAAAAGTCCAGGGCATCCGAATAATCAAGAACTAATTTATTAGAGTGAAAACAAGTACTAATCATCACAGAAGTATGCAAATCAAGTAAT
Source organism: Jacaranda copaia (assembly GCA_014898725.1). NCBI lineage: Eukaryota > Viridiplantae > Streptophyta > Magnoliopsida > Lamiales > Bignoniaceae > Jacaranda > Jacaranda copaia. Next base: position 111,514 of record JACGDI010005459.1, on the reverse strand, counting down.
TGAGTATGATCAAGTGCACAATTAGGTACAAATCTCAAATAAATGAGCAATACAATTCAAACATTCATGAATAGGTACAATCAAACAAGTTAACCCTCATAAGGGTTATGCTACAAGAACAGATAGATATAATAAGGCTAGGATGGCAAAACCTCATAGTACATATAAGCAAATACCAAGAGGTTAGACCCTCATCCCTATAGTTTCAAAAAAAGCTAGCACAATCTGCCGTCTACTAGTCTGTCAAACCCACTTCTCCATTATCTATCTAAAAAAGTATAATTATAGTCAAAATCCATATTTGACTCCCATTATTACTATCATACTTATCATTAATCTAATTTCACTAAATAACTATATCAACATGATAGTTTAAAGCTTAAACGGCATTAATGATCCAAGAATGACCAATAAAATTGATTATTTCCAAATCAGTCTCAATTTCATATCAAGTCTAATAACTAAGCAATAACTTGTTCTTAATTCTCAATAATGGTCCAATTACTATCAATTGGTTCTAAATCCATAAATCCACAAGTTGAGGCTCAAATCTTTTAATTAACTTAATTAATTCTAAATTATCATATAACATAATAATATCATGGTCACTAACTATTGATATTCCTTGCATAGGGTCTAAATCATAATCACACACACATATATATCCATTATATCATGATCCTCATTGCATGAATAAGATTCACAGTAGAAAAAGAAATACAATATATATACATTAAGGTATAACTAATTAAAGCTTAATTCTTGACTCACTATTATCCAAATTGCTTATAAAGGCCTCAGAATCATGAATTGAGAGCACCACTATGATTATTAGAATGAGAAGAAAAAACTATTTTAGGTCGCCAGAGCATTGCTGTCGGCCACCGAAACATCACTGTCTGTCGCTGCTGAAATTCTTACAGTCACCCTCTCAAGAAGTTTTCCAACCTCCTGATTCCAAATATCCAATGAGATCTAAGTTTTGATACTAAAAAAGCCTTCAAAATCCACTCAAAGTTATTGCTATCATCTCTTGCCACTATTTATTTCTCTCCAATTTTCATCACCACCATTGCACCAATCTCCCATGCAAAGCCCACCACCGTGATCCTATCTGTGAACTTTTTCAAACTATAGCTTCAAACTTGAATTTGGCCACTGGAAAACCAAAAACCCACCAATCCCTTCATGAAGGTTCTTTCAGCCTCTCTCAGGGTAACTCGTTAGAGGACGTTCGACTGAGCATGGTGGTATTACTATGGAGCTTGAAGTCTGTGGAGTGTTTTGGTTGGATTGACTTGGTGAATAAGGCTACCAGAGGGAGTTCCTCGGGGATGGTTGGATGGTCATGGATTGAAGAAAAAAGGTGGAAGAAAAATGGTGAAGAAATGAAAATTAAGCTTCTACCATATTTTAATAGAATCCAACTTTCCAATTTTCAGATTAGCCCCCAAAATTGTCTCCTTCTTCAATTAGTTCTTCTAGGAAAATTGCACCTGTCAATTTAACCCCAAGAAATAATTAGTGTTTAATTTGACCATTTTAACCCAAAATAATTACCATACAACCGCAAGAGTTTTCAAAAAAATAATCAATCAAGTCTTCCAAATTTATAAATCTGATCTCAAAACTTCTCATATTCTTACAATTAGATCCTTTTTATTATTTTTTTAAAATACCAAATTTTAGGGTTGTTACAATCACAGTCATTAACTTATTGGTTCATGGGACCCACTTTTTCATTACCTAACCAAAAGTGTAATTTACTATCAAAATTCACATTCAACCCTAATAACTAATATTATACTATCAACGGTGTACTAGTTATCACATAATACAATAGTTTTAGGGTTCAATCGGTACTATTGGTGCAAAATATACTGATTAAGCCTTTGTTATAGAAATAGTCATGGGGTTCGTATTGGTTCCAGTAATAGGATGTAATATGGTCCTTAATTACATAGTTAACCTCATATCATCATCACAAATCCAATAACAGTCCAATCTTCTCAAATCCATAAAATTAAGGTTTTTCTTTTCAATTAACTTAATAAACCATAAAACTTAACATACAATAATACAAATTTGGGTCCACTAAGTCATATAAGGTCCACACCTGTCTATTTCAATCATTTCATACGCATTTCTTTACTATTATTCCAAAATACAAGAATCACAAGAATTTAACAATACAAATCTTAAATCCAAATTTGATCATTACTCAAGATCTCTTAATTAGAACCTTGAAATTGCAAACCAAAAACACCACCACGATCACCACGATGGCGAGAACATTATGCTCTAACACCTCATCCACCAGAGATGGTCAACACCACCACCACTAGGTGCCTTTCAGCTCAACAAACACAATACCCAAGTCAATTTCACATTTTGCTGCCTAGAAAGCCTTCAATCATCGCTTCTAAGTTGTTGGATCTCAACTAGCCGCTGCATCAAATTCTCCCTCCTAGCCAACCCAATCACAAAATTGAAAGCACTGAGATGCTTCTTGAGATAAACTCATCATGAAACGCCGACCAGATTGTAGCTTCCATTGTTGGTGATGTTGTGACCTCTATCTTTGCCGTGCCCATGATTTTAAGCTCAATTTTTTATTGTTTCACTAATGGATTTTAGAAAAAAAATGGTACCAATGTGTTTCTTACATCGAGAGAAAGAGGTTGGTATATAATATGATGGGTTTCGTTGTTCACCGGAGTTGGTTGTCGATGAGGAGGGAGACGGGTTGTATAAACATATTGAAGAAAGGTTGGGAGAAAATGCTATATATAAATTCACTTTCAAGAAATTAGAATTTGGCCCCTGGAAGTTTTGCTTGGGATTCAATTGAGTTTTCCTAGATTTCCACAAACTTTAATTTAGTCCCTAGACTAAGTTAATGCCTAACATTAACCTATTTGATCAAAAATGTTTCCATGCAATCCCCAAACTTTCCAAAGGTTGGTCAATTAAGTCTTCCCAACATGCAATTCAACCCCAAAACTTTTAATTTTCTTGCAATTAAGTTCTTTTTATTTATTTTTCGAGCCCTAAAATTTGACCAACCAATATCTTGATTTCTCAATTCTTATTTTCCAAAGTACCAAATTTTAGGGGTGTTACAAAGCAGGACATTTTGTTGGTTGAGTTGATATGTTTTCATTGGTGGTGATAGTGACCTTTCCAGTGGCGATAGCACGGCAGCTGCGTTGAGGTAGTTTTTTTTACCTCATTGAAATGATCATATGTGTGGTGTTGGTTTGTAATTTTAGCGTTCCAATAATAAAATCTTGGGTAAATAATTGAAATTAGGATTAATACCTTATATTGTCTATTTCTTACTAATTCTTGTACTATGTCGTGTAAAATGAAAAAATTTGATATGGGATCTAGATATGCACCAGGCATGTGTAATTATATAAGCCTAGTGGACCTAAATTTGTATTATTATATGTAAACTATGGTTGATTAAGTTAATTAGATGATTTAAATCTTAATTTTATGGATTTAAGACCTAAGTAACAATTTGGGAATATTAATGATAATTGGATTATTATTATTATCAATATTCATTATCAATTGCAAACTTAATTATATAGTTTAAGGATCTGATTATGTTTATTTACTAGAATAAATATGATCATTGCAAATATTTCAGTGTTAACGAAATAATTAGGGTGATAACTATCAATAATATCGAAAGCAAACCTTAAGATGCAGTATGAATGCTATAATGACTAATGATAGAATGCTACCCATTAAATTGTGATTATAAGGTTAAAATGAGGATTTTGACAATAAATCCATTCTTTTGATTAGGTGATGAGAAGCTGGGTCTCCTGTAGACTAGTAGGCTGTGATAGTATTTATGAGGCTGTTGAAATAAGGGTCTAAACTATTTATTTTTTTAGGAAGTTAGTTATCATTATGACTCATATTCTTTGTAAGGGTCTACCAATCTAGTACTTATCTTGGATACAACTATCTATTATTCATTTCGTAAATCACTAAGAGGGTCTACCAATTTGGTGATTACATTGTATACCCTTGTGAGGGTTAAGCTTGCCCTTGTTATTGGAAACAATTGATTCTTGATTATTGAATTCCATGATTTATTTGAATATCTTGATTGTTATATGTTAATTGATTCGTATACCCCAATGAGGGTTTGCTTCCTTGAGTTTGCTTCAATTAAGTTAAACGTTCCCATTCTGGCGCTAAGAACTTTTGTTATCTTCTCTTATCTTGATAAGTTTGAATTTTCTTTGTTTACTACCTTCTTGGCCTTAATGGCTTATATGACTTTATTTTTTATATCATTAATTCACCTTGTCGGCATATTTGAATCATTCTGTATATTATTTGTATAGCATTGTCGATAATTTGCTATTGGTTATACCAATAGGCACATATACAAAGAATTTGTTTGCCTTGCTGGCATTTGATTATCACTTGTTTTACTATATTGGGATAAATTTTAGACTATAGTTTCCAGTTGTTATACTTGAGATATGCTGTTAAGTTGATCCTAGCTATGAAGTTTGGAACATGCTGTTAAGTTGTTCCCAACTATTAAGCACAAGATATGCTGATATGTTTAGGATGATGGAAATACGAAGAACTAATGTACATGTTATGTGTTGGTTATTTAAATTGCATATTACATTTGGGTTTATTTACTCTTATTTATACATTGATTAAGGAGTAATGAAAGAGAGATTGTTAGATGAGGCACCTAAGTTAAGATATATGATGTATTTGAGAGGTGCAAAGATGTATCAGAACCTAAAGAAGCAATTCAGGTGGAATGATTGAAAGGAAAATGTCAACCAATTAACTAAATTTACTTATTTTTTGCCAGTTGGAACAAAACCTATATGAGAATCTAGGGCCCAGATTCTCTTAAGGAAGGAAGGATTCCTATATTGAAAGATAAACCCCTGTGAGGGTTTCTATTTCTATACCATAACTACATCGTATTTGTTGAAATCTATGAACTATTTAAGATCTCACCACTTGTCTGTTTATGTATATATACACCCCTGTGAGGGTTATTCCCTGATATTGACTCTAAATCCTATTTGTTCTAGCACCTAGAACATTTATCTATTATCAATCCATTTTGTTATTTGTCCATTCTATTATTTAACTGTTTATTATTTGTTCGTTCTATTATCTATTACCATTTGTAATCGTTATATGGGAAAAATGGGATGTTAATCCCTACTAGGTGCATGGGATAAATTGTAAGTCCTATACTTTAGGTTAAATAATGAGACATTAATCCCTGCTAGGTGCATGGGATAAGCTGTAGGCCATAAACTTTGGTTAAATAATAGGACTTTAATCCTTGCTAAGTGCATAGGATAAATCGTAAGCCCTAAACTCTTAGTTAAATAATGGGACATTAATCTCTGCTCGTGCGTAGGATAAGTTATAAGCCCTGAACTCTCGATTAAATAATAGGACATTAATCTCTGCTATGTGCATGGGATAAGCCATAAGTCCTGAACTCTTGGTTAAATAACAGGATGTTAATCTATGCTATGTGCATATGATAAGCCATAAGCCCAGAACTAGTGATATAAGAAAAATCTGATAAGCTTATTCTACTCTAATTCTTATTCTAACTATATTCTAATTATTTGTACTCTACTCATGGATCAACAAGGATGGTGAAGTTTCTTGGTCTAGATTGGGTTGTTGTTCAAGTCAACTAAGCTATCTATATTTTCTCCAAAATAAATTCAGTTGAGATAAACTATTCCTCTTGAACTGATCTGATTGATAGGATCTTAGGCCGTTCGAGTCGACAATCCCAATTGATATGAATTTTTGTGATGCCAAGGTGGCATCACACATTCCATTAAGGGGGCAGCAGTGGCCAAGATGCCAAGGTGGCAAGGGAATCCAAATTTTATTTGAAATTCATTTGCATCTTAATTACATTTTGAATCTCAATTCAAATTAAATAAGATGCCATCTCAAATCTCATTTGAGTCTTCCCTCCATAAATGTGTTCCTCCTAATTAATCAAATTAAACTCTTTAATTTAATTAATTATGCTTTGACTTAACTCTTTAAGTTAAACTAGCTTAACTCTTTAAGTTTAATTGTTAACTTAACTCTTTAAGTTAACTTGACTAATTGATGGTCATGTTGGAACCAAATAGTTAATTCCTTAATTATTGGTCTAATTTAACCCCTTAAATTAGTTGATCAATTTAACTTTTAAATCAATTAAGCTAAAATGGACTTTCAAATTTGGCACAAAAATTCAGTCCACTAGGATAGAGAGATCTCTTTTCTAACTACTTAGAAAATTCTTTCAATCAATTAAGAAACTAATTAAATTTTGTGTGTGACCCAATGAGTTCTACCATTCATTGGACATAGGCTTACAACGTCATGCGACTTTTGAATATCTTATATTCATTCTAGTTTAAAACTCCTTTTGAACTAGTCGACTCAATTTAATTAATCTCATTAATTGAAGAGTACCTAATCTCCATGGTTGATGTCCAACCTTAAGCATATGGAGCCCAACTAATTGGCCGAAATGAATATTTTGGAGAACCATTATAACTCTATGCGTGCTATGCAAATACAGTCCTTCCATTTTCTATCTCCCAAAAGAGGCCTAGGGCAAGATATTTTTCAAATCCCTATTAGCCTCGCTACTATGTCTCTATTCTCAATGTTCAAATCTATTTGTGTGACCTCACCTTTGGAAAACTCATTTTCCAAATTGTCACACCACCTTGCACAAAGATTTCGTGGAATCGATTATTATAGAACACATAGGAGATATACTTGCTCTTCATAATAGTGAAGAGTCAGATTTCTTCTTAGATCTCACAAACATCCATGCCAAGTAGCTCTTACCCAACCTCAACTTGAAAGACCCGTTAAGTGGTCAAGGATGAGTTAAAACATGACAACCAGACACAAGGTTACCATAGATCCTCAGGTTAGAAGACTAATAATATGCACTAACATAAGCAGAAGAATTAGCCACTATCGACTTGCCACTTTGGCTATCTAGTAGATTCTCTGGTAGGTCTTTAGTGCCTTATTCTTTAACAAGCACCCACTAACATGCATCCGTATCTCATATAGTTGTTCATGGAATGGAACAATCTCCAATTCTTAGATTTATACATCGTTAGTACAAGTCTATCTGGATCTTAGATGCCTGGTCTCATAAGATTCTATGACTTAGAAGTTTTAAGATCATGACCTTGTGAGACTTATTCCATGATCTCCAAATCAAATCCCGCAGTCTAAGGTGATCTAAAGGCTTTATCCAAATGCAAGTGAAGTATATTAAAGCATAAGATGAAGGTGGCCATACTAAGAATATCATTCAATGAAGATTACTTTATGAGATAATAGTTTGTACAGAGCTAATCCCATTGGCTTGCTGGATACTATTCCAACAATCTCCCATTTGCCCAAAAGCCAATGCCCCATGGCCATTTATCAGTAAATCTATTATGTTCTCTTTTGAGGTAACTCTCTCTACTCGGATGTCATTTCTATCAATGATCTCCCAGATCAAATGATATCACCACAATATATGCTTGGATCATTGATGAGATTTTGGCTCTTTAGCTTGCGCTACTGCCCTATTATTGTCACAAAAGACAACAACTGGCTCAGCAATGTTAGGCACTGCATTTAACTCTTTAATGAAGTTTTTCATCTAAACACCTTTCTTTGTAGCTTCCAAAGCCATAATATATTATGCCTTTGTGGCCGACTTGGCCAAATTATCTTGTTTGGAACTTTTCCAACTTACTGTACCACCATTGAGCAAAATATGAATCTAGAAATGGATTTAAGGTCATCTACATCAAATTGGAAACTAGAATCCAAAAACTCGTCAAGTTTTAATTCTTCATTGTTGTATACTAAAAATAAGTCCCAAGTTCTTCTCAAGTACTTAAGGATCATTTTTAGGCCATCCAGTAACTCTCACTAGGGTTGGATTGGAACCTACTCGTAACACTTAGCGAGTATGCCATATCCGGTCTAGTACATTGAACCGTAAACATTATGCTCCCTATTATGGAGGCATAGAGTATATGGGATATTCTTTATTTCTCCTCATCAATCTTAGGGGCTATAGATTTGGAGAGACAAATCCCGTGTCTTATGGGAATAAACTCTTTCTTGGATTCTTTCATACTAAATCTCTTTAGTATCTTGTCAATGTATAGGATTTCAGAAAGCCCTAGCATCCTTCTTGATCTATCTCTATAGATACATATTCCTAATACATAGGATACTTATCCCAAATCCTTCATGAAGAATTGTGTAGATAACAATACTTTAGTGCACTTTAACATTCCTACCTCATTCCCAATGAGAAATGATGTCATTGGCATAAAGCATAATAAATTGTACTGAACTCCCACTAGCCTTCTTAGACATACATGGCTCACACACATATTTGACAGTGCTAAATAATTTGACTATTTTGTCAAAATGTATGTTTCAACTTTGGGATGCTTGTTTGAGTCCATAGATAGACCTTTAGAGTTACAAGCCTTTTGCTCACTCTCTTTGGATGTAAAACCTTGTGGTTGCTCTATGTAATTTTTTTCTTCAATGTCACCATTGACAAAAGCAGTTTTCACATTCATTTGCCATATCTCACAGTCATAATATGTAGCTATAGCTAGTAAAATCTAAATGGTCTTAGGTATAGAGATTGATGAAAAGGTTTCCTCAAAATCAATACCGGGTCTTTGAGTGTAACCTTTTGCCACTAGTCGCACCTTAAAAGTCACTACTTTTCCATCTACCCCAAGCTTGCACTTATAGATCTACTTACAACCAACAAAAACTATTCATTTTGGTAGATCTACCAAAGTCCATACTTTGTTTGAGTACATGGAGTCCATTTTTTATCTCATGGCATCAAGCCAATATCTCAAATCTATGTCCGAATAGCTTCCTCATAGGTCTTCAGATCCTCTTCCAATTAACTCATCTCATGAAGGAATTTAAACCTTTCAGGTTGCCTCTTGATCTGATCTAACCTTCTCAGAGGTTGTGTACTAGGTTTTTGTGATTCTATTATTTCCATAGCTTGTGGGATTTCTTGATCGTCTTGTACTTCATCAAGCTCAATGACAACGTCTTTTCTATCTAATAGAAATTTTTTTCCCAAAAAATAGGCATTTCTCAATACAAACACCTTTCGTTCTGAGGGGTCATAGAAGTAATAGCCCATAAACTCTCTTGGGTATCACACAAATTCGCACAAAGTAGATCTACTATTTAATTTATCTCCCATTGTATGTCTCACATAAGTGAGAGATCCCCAAACCTTTAGATAGTGGTAAGAGGGTGCTTTGCCATAACATATCTCATATGGGGTTTTTGGCACTAACTTTAAAAGTACTATATTTAGTAACCTCGTAGCTGTTTCTAAGGCATATCCCTAAAAAGATATAGGTACATCAAAAAAACTCATCATAGAATGTACCATGTCTAACAAGGTATAATTTTTCCTCTCAGCTACTCCATTAAGTTGGGGTGTGCCAATGGAGTCCATTGTGAGAGAATCCCATTCTCTTTAAGATAATCCAAGAACTCGTCACCTAAGTATTCCTCTCCTTGATTCAATTGAAGGGCTTTAATACTAAGTCCTTTCTTCTTTTCTACTTCATTCTTATACTCTTTGAACTTTTCAAAGGCCTTGAACTTATATTTTATAAGATACACATGTTCATACTAACTATGGTCATCGGTGAAAGTGATGAAATAAGAATAGCCATCTCTCCTACTAACTCTTAGTGGTCCACAAATGTCCGTATGGATCAAATCTAAAAGACTTGTGGATCGCTCCGTTTGTCCTACATATAGAGCCTTGGTCATTTTTTTCTTTAAACAAGATTCACAAGTGGGAAGGTCCTCAATGCCACTAACTCTTAGTGCTTTGAGAGCTTCCAGCTTGCTCATATATCCTTAGAGATATAGCTAAGTCTTACATGCCATAGAATGGCATTTTCTTGGATATCAAGCTTTCTTTTATTTTTTTGAGCGTGCATTAGTGGAGTGGAAAAATCAAGCATATATAATCCATTAACTAACGTACCTTGTGTAATTAAGGAACCATTCCTCAATGCTTTCATCTCTATTTGATATTGAAAAATCAAATCCTTCATTATCTAAAATAGGAATTAAAATAATGTTCTTAACAAGATTAGGTATATAATAAATCAGATCAAGAACAATATAAGAATTTTCTAAGTCTAGTATTACTATGCCTTGGACCTCAGACTCAACCTTTGCTCTATTTCCAAGGCGGACGATCATATCCTCTTCATGTAAACACCTTTTTTCCATCCCCTGTAAAGCGTTGCAAAGATGAGAACTACATGCGGTATCAAATACTCATGAGGAAGAATTAGTCATCAAATACACCTCAAAGAAAAACATACCCTTCTCAAGATTACCTAGGTAAGCTTGTAGTTTCTTTTCCAATGACCTTTTTCACCATAATGGAACAATTTGCATCAATTTTAGCCTTCTTCTTAGCTTTCCCAGAACTTTTCTCGTATTACTTCCCTTTTGAGGAAAAACTCTTCTTCTTCTTACCTCCCTTTTTGGGGCCCTTGGGACCTTTCGACTTCGAGAAGGATGCCATCATAAGAGGTTTTTCTTTTTTCACTGTCGCTTTTGCGGACACTAACATGTTCACCGATTCATTAATTATAACTATTTACTTGGACATGTTAAAGTTCACAACGAATTGGTCGAACGAGGGTGGCAATAATTGAAGGATCAAATCTACGTAAAGGTCATTATCCATGATCACGTCAAGTTGTCCAAGCTTTTCGATAAGTCCAATCATCTTAAGCTTGTGATCATGGATACTTGCCTCTTCACTCATTTTTGTCCTAAAAAACTCCTTAGACAAAGCAAACCTTTCATGTCTTGTTTGAGCACCACTACAACTATTGTAGGTAAATGTAGATTTCAAAAGCATGCTTTATGTGCTCATGAGTCTTTTGGAGCTCATTAGTCATGGATGCCATCATGAGGCATCTAATTTGTAGATTATCATCCACAAATTTCATGAACACTTCACGAACCTCATCGATTGCATCATCACCCAAAGTGTCCAATGGACTTTGATCAAGAACATACGTCCTCTTATTGGAGTCAAGAATTATCTTAAAGTTTCTCAACCAATCTTGGAAGTTAGGCCCAGTGAGTTTATTGGTTTCCAAAATGCTTGTGAGTGGATTTTTAGCCATTTGTTTGTTTAAGATTTCAAAAATCTACATGAGGTGAAAAAAGAGAATTAGCATGCAATTGAGTTTGATATTAAAACATGTTCATGGTCTTTCAAGCATGTTTTTCTCCCACTATTTTATCAAATCCTTTACCCCCAAGAAGAATTTAGGAAATCACATTTCTTGGTGAGAATCAAGACCCCAATGACTTGTCAATAGACCCCTATGACCGAGTGCCATACACGAGTAATCGAAGGGTAAACAACTTTTGCTAATTGTATCTCATGCAACTCTTGATATATTTTGCCTCACTTTTTATATAAATCCACATGACCGTGCGCCATCTATACTACTAAGTGTTAAGTTAAACATACCAGTCAAACTTTGTCTCAAGATAGCCTCACGACATCCCCCGTGACCAAGTGCCAATGCATGAGGGTTTCCAAGTCAAAGGTGCATCTCATGCTAAGTGTATGCTAACAGCTTTCCTCTTAAGTGTGATCCCCATGATCGAGTACCATCACACAAAGTTGGTAGCATCATCATGGCATACACTATTGGTAGAAAGCTTGGATTAATTAAAACTTTTTTAATTTGTATCCATTTTGACTTAATATTGAAAATACTTAGACGTTCTAAGTAGAGGTTGTTTGCTTGCAAAGATCTCATCATTTTATCTTTTTATTTAGGTTCTCTATATCCTAATCATACATATCATACATCAATAGGATATGGGAAGCGTAAAAAAGTAAATAGCCTAGCATGCTCCTAGGGTGGGATGACCATGAGCCTAACCAAGTGATGCACTTAGAGCCATAGGTGCATCACTTAGGTTAATTTTAAGTGGGTTGAATTAAACTAAACTATTACATGAATGCATCCCATACATTCATGGATATTGAATTGGCCTCCATGCCTCCATTGGACACCTTGCTCCATGCAACATTTACATGAAATAGAAATCCACACCCCTAGAAGTTCTACTCTCATAACTTTTACAAGATAGAATAAGAGGCCTGCAAGCCCCATTTAATACAACCTATTTTAACAACTTTGAAACAAAATAAACCAATTTAAAAGGCTCATGATCATCCCCATGAATTCATCATTCATTCAACAATTAAATGAACAACAATAAATCTAGAATTAACAATTAATTCCATCAATTAAATGCTCATCTCATAAACAAATAATTAGACCAGGCATAACACTTATGCCATTAATAGGAGATCAACTTTAACCAATCTTTAAAAAACATTCAAATATGTCAAATGTAATTTTGAGGCATAGCACAACACTTGTGCAACTAATGTGTGTAGTGCAAAAACTTGTTGAACATTAAAGGAGTTGACAAAACAACTCAAAACTCACCAATAACACCTAAAAACAGACTGTCTGACAGCCCTTGTGTCACGGCTCGCTCATTGGAGAAGCATGACGACCGTGACTCGAAGGGGTGT
>JACGDI010005459.1:69710-98702 GCA_014898725.1 Jacaranda copaia | reverse complement strand
TGAAACCTGAGATGCCATCACAGACAGACGGTCGTTCCGCTGCAAAATAGAGTCTGTTCGTGACACCTTGGCACATGACTGGGCAACCCGTGTGCACAGCATGCGCTTGCTGCCCGACCAGCTACCAGGGAAGTCCAGCAACTTCAGCTTTCAGAGTTTAAGGCGTGCTAAGTCCATTCTCCACTCAATTTTTATGCACCAATAATTTTAACACATGTTCCCAACATCATGACACACATTTCAGATCAATTTCCAGATTCAAAACACCTTTTAAAACTGGAAATAAAAGTGTTCAAACATGCTTTCAAAAATCAGAAAAAGTAAGAATCAAATTCTTCAAGTAATCTCCAACATAGTTCCAATCAAATTGGATCCAAAATAGACCAAAACTCTTTCAGTCTTAAGCCAACGTGCAATATCAACATATAATATCAATTGATGCCAAAACACATTTCAACACTAATCACTATGAATTAAAACATACTAACTGCATGAATTAACACTTAAATCACATAATAGCATGCTTTTAATTCTTCAATCAAGGAGCCACATAGAAATCACCCAAATTCCCAATTCGACCAATTGAATTGAGAATATGGTGATATAGATCAATCCATCACATAAATCAATCAACCAAGCAAAATCCAAATCTAAACATGATTAAGGTTTCAATACCACTTGAAAGCATAATGGGCACTTAGATCTATAATCAAAACTTTAGAATATGAAATAACTAATGCCTACAAACATTACATGGATGTAATCATGCCTTGGATTCAGATTTAGATATAGGATTACCTTGATAAGCAAATTTGGAATGAAATAAATGAACTCTTCACCAATTCTAGATTCTGTCTACTCATGGCACAACGAAAGAATAGCGATGATCACCCTACCACATCGCCTCCAAAAATTCCAAAATAATTACTAAAGATATAAAACACCTTGGAGAGTCTTCAATAAAAAATTCATATCAATTGGCCATCTAGATTGTCTTGGAGAAATTCACAAAGTTGAACCTCTTGCAGAGAGCTCCCCAGAAACAGAGCAAGCCACACGTCTTGCCTTTATTGAGATAGTCCACACACTAATAAAACTTCATAAATTATCTAATTCATAAGGTCAAATAGAACCATATACTTAGGGATTAATGAGGCCAAAATTTTGGCAGGAGGAAGAAGAAAAGCTAAGCCCTCAACACATGAAATGTTAGCATACACAAGGGGTTGATTTTGGAGGAAAAATGAAGAATCTAATTCTACACACCATTTGCACACCACACTCCCTCTCACTTTGGATGGCTCCCATGCTATATATATATATATATATATGTGGATTTATGTGATTCCAAGGTGGCATCACACATTCCATGAAAGAGGGGGCAAGATGCGAAGGTGGCAAAGAAATCCAAATTTCATTTGAATTTCATTTACATCTTAATTACATTTGGAATCTCATTTCAAATTGATTAAAATGCCATCTCAAATATCATTTGAGTCTTCCCTCCAAAGATGCATTCCTCCTAATAAATCAAACTAAACTCTTTAATTTAATTAACTATGCTTTAACTTAACTCTTTAAGTCAAACTAGCTTAACTCTTTAAGCTTAATTGTTAACTTAACTCTTTAAGTTAACTTGACCAATTGAGGGTTGTGTTGGTACCAAATAATTAATTCCTTAATTATTGGTCTAATTTAACACCTTAAATTAGTTAATCAATTTAACTCATAAATTAATCAAGCCAAAATTGACCTTCAAATTTGGCACCAAAATTCGGTCCACTAGGATAGAGAGATCTCTTTGCTAACTCCATAGAAAATTCTCTCCATTAATTAGAAAGCTAATTGAATTTTGTGTGTGACCCAATAGGTTCTACCATTTATTGAACATGGGCTTACAATACCTTGTGACTTTGGAATATCTTATATTCATTCTAGTTTAAAACTCCTTTTAAACTAGTCAACTCAATTTAATTAATTTCATTAATTGAATAGTATCCAATCTCTATAGTCGATGTCCAACCTCAAGCCCATAGAGCTAACTAATTGGCCGAGATGAATATTCTGGAGAACCATCATCACTCTATGCATGCCATGCAAATACGATTATTTCATCTTCTATCTCCCAAAAGAGATTTAGGGCAAGATATTTTTCAACTCTTTATTTGCCTCAATACTATGTCTCTATTCTCAATGTTCGAATCCATTTATGTGACTTCACTTTTGAAAAACTCCTTTTCCAAATTATCACAGCACCTTGCGCAAGAATTTCTTGAAATCCATCATTATAGAATAGATAGGAGATGTATTTGCACTTCACAATAGCGAGGAGTCAATTCCTTTTGGATCTCACAAACCTCCATGCCAAATAGCTCTTACCCAATCTTAACCTGAAAGACCTGCTAAGTGGTTAAGGATAAGTTAAAGTATGAGGATCGAACATAAGGTTACCATTGATTCTCAAGTCAGAGGACTAATAATATACACTAGCATAAGCAGGAGAATTAGCCACTACCAACTTACCACTTCAGCTATCTAATGGATTCTCCTGTGGGTCTTCAATGCCTTGTTCTCTAATAAGAACCCACTAACATGCACCCATATTTTATACAGTTGCTCATGGAAAGGAGCAATCTCCAACTCTTAGATTTATGCATCGTTAGTGCAAGATGTCCCATCTCATGAGATTCTATGACTTGAAAGTTTTAAGATCACGATTGTGTGAGACTTATTCCATGATCACCAAAACAAATCACATAGTCTAAGGTGATCTAAAGGCTTCATCCAATTGCAAGTGAAGTATACTAAAGCATAAGATGAAGGTGGCCATATTAATAATATCATTCAATCAAAATTACTTTACAAGGTAACATTTTGTATAAGGCTAATCCCATTAGCTTACAGAGTACTATTCCAACATATTTGCTCTTACTAAACTTTGCATATAGTTTGTGTTCACTTAGTACTCTGAGAACTATGTATAAGTGCTTGGCATGTCCCTCTCTAGATTTCGAGTACAACAAAATATCATCAATGAATATGACCACAAATTGGTCTAAGTATGGTAAAAAAATTCGTTGTATTAAATACATGAATGCTACTAGAGCATTAGTCAAAGCAAATGGCATCTCTACAATCTCAAAATAGTTGTATCGAGAATTAAATATAATTTTTGGAATATCTTCTTCTTTGATCTTCAACTTGTAATAACTTGTCTCAAATCCCATTTTAAGAAAATTCTTGATCCCTACAGAAGGTCAAACAATTTCTCCTTACGAGGCAAAGGATATTTATTCTTGATAGTGATCTTATTCAATTCCCTATAGTCAATGGACACCCTTAGGGAAATATCTTTCTTCTTGACCAACAACACTAGAGCTCTCAATGGAAAAATGCTAGGCATTATGAATTTCTTCTCCAACAACTCTGGAAGTTGATTTTTCACCTCTTGAAGTTCTATTGGTGCCATTTGGTAGAGGAATTTTGGAAAATGCATGGCTTCCAAAAGTGTATGTGTAACAAATTTGATTGCTTGATCTAATCATAACAAGTTTGGTTCTTCCAGAATTATGATCGGGTAATCTGCCACTATCCTTAGTTTTTCAATCTTGGTTGTATCTCAAAGTTTATTGATAAAGTACACTAAATGTCCCTATCACCCTTTTCTTAGGGTTTTCTTGGCTTCAACTATGGATACAATGGGTATCAGGGCAGTAGTATCCGTGGATCGACGTGTTGGTGTCGATACCTTGTCCCCTAAAGTGATGCACTTAGCATAACAATTTGTTTGTTCCTGATTTTTATATAACCAAACCATTATAAGTATTAAATTATATTCTTGGATGGGCATTTATATAAGATAGGCTAAATATTCTCTATCTTCAATCGCAACTGGGCAAGCCTAAAGTATGGTATCCGTTATTAACCCTATTCCTAAAGGTATGTGAACTTTTATTTGATAAGCTATAGTTTTGGGTTGTATATTCAATTCTTGAGAGAATGAGGAATATATGAAAGAACAAGATGCACCAGGATTATATAAAGTATTATCAAAATTTTCCAAAAATAGAGATCATACCTTTAACCACCTTGTTGGGATCTGGTGCATCTTCCCTAATTAGAGCATCGGCACAAGCATGCACTTTTTATTTCCCACTAGCTCTTACCACTTGTTTTCTTTTCCTTGCATGTGTTGGGTTTTTCTTTTTGGGCCAATCCCTCATGAAGTGGTGGTTGCTACCGCAATCTATATACTTGTTTTATTTTTTCCAACATTCAAACTCCTCATGGTTAAATCGCCCACAGAATCCATATTATTTCCATGCCACTCATTGAGCTAAATTTGCAGTCCCGCTAGCTGGTGTGTTTGATGATTAAAGCCTCCAATATGTGGTTTTAGCTATTTTCTCTCGAGGTACCTTGTCTACCAAGTTGCACTTTTCCCTTTTGGCTCCTATGTTCAATATTTTGAATTTCTTGCAGTTTTGATTCTAACTACAATGCCTTGCTCACTGCTTGATTGAAGTTTAGCAATTCACAAAGGGCCAAACCCTTTTGAGTTTTGACCGTAATCCTTGCCCAAATTGATAAGTTTGTTGGCTTTTATTTTCTAGTGTGTATATGGCATATTGAATGAGTTAGCTAAAGGTAGCCTCATATTGACTGATAGATTGATTATCCTATAACAGATCCATGAATTCCCTTTTTCTCACCTGTTAAACTACTAGGTGTATGTATTTGTCCATAAATTCCCTGGTGAAATTCTCCCGAGATTTGTGAGTTCCCTCAGTAGTCCACCTACGATCTACCATTTTCCACCAACTACACGCAGGTCTTTCTAGAAGAAATGCAGCGAACCAAACGTTTTGCTCATTTAGATGCCACAAGTCTTAAATATATTCTCAAGATTGTCTACCCAATCCTCTGCCTTTCTATCATCTGGTTCCCCCAAAAACTTCGGGGGCTAAAAGTAAAGAAATCATTTCGATGCTTAATTATCAGCTAACTCATTAGCCATCCTTGCTCTATCATTTAACTAATGGCCATGTTACCTAGATCTCTGTTCCTCTTTATACATGGGTTTTGCTAGTTGGTTAACTAGTGGGGTTTGTGAGATCTCTTTGTCTAGCAATAGTTGTTGGTAACCATGTGTTTCCTTCCTAAGAGCTTGTTGAACATTAGCCCATCTACCCCATGGCCCTCCTCTATAACCTACTCACACAAAAGTGTTTTCATCAACACTTTCATATGATGCAATCCTATGTTTGATATCTTTCAAGTATTCTTAAGCTTGCGATCATCAATTGTAAAACAATACCTCAATCATCACCAAGCCCTTTCAAATTTCTTAAGCTTACTAAGAAGAAAAGAAATAGAAAAGAAAAAGGTAAGTTTAACAAAATTAAATAAACTTATAGAAGTAAAAATTTGTTTATCTAATATTCGACGGTAAAATTCATCTATATACCGCGTTAGTGTTAGTAAGGTTACATTAGTATATACAAGGTCAAAATTTCAAAATTGGCTAAGTAACTATATGCTTAGTCATGATAAAAATGATAAAGCTAGTATATGGGTATCTCCTTATGTATCTAGATAACCTTAACTGACACTATTCAACCTGGTGGTTAAGAGCTACTCCTATCTCCTATATAGATATCCACAAGCATATTCATAGACATAAGGTTGTCTAACTCTAATCCTCAACTCATAAATTAAAACCTCACAAAATATGTCTAAGTGTGAAATATTTCTCCATATACATATTTTCTTAGAATGACCTTCTGCTTATCAAATACAATTTCCACAAATTTTGCTCATACAATGTGGATTTCCAAAGTAACTCTCTATATACTGAATACAGCTTTTCCCAAATAGTTATCTACTTATTAGATTCAACTTTAACGTTTATTACTCATATAACGTCATAGTCCCAAATGACATCATCATTACTAACTGCACGTTTATATGCTTGAGATACTAAAAGTAAGAGGTTATACACTAGTTGGCCATATCAGTTATATTCTTTTACTTTCTTAATGTTAAGCATTATCCAAAACGTTCACATCCTATTCAATTCCATAATCAAACTTCTTATTTTCCTATCCAAAATTTTCACATTCTACGAATCACATCCTGACATAACTCAAGTATTCATTAACTCAAGTATACACATCCAAAGCATTTCCAATGCTAAGCTAAATCTTTACTAATCAAGAACTTCACATTTTGAGAATTATATCCTAAGACTAGATCCTAGCATAGCTTAGGTTTTTGTTAACCTAAGTATTTATATGCCAATTCAAGTCTAATCCTTTGTAAACACATCAATTCTAGTAACAAAAATCATTCCTATATTAACTTAGGTCATTAGAAACCTAGGCTTTGATACCAATTTTGTGGCACCCCACTTAGGATAACCCTTAAGCTAAGATGTCACCAACTAAATCTTAAATCATAACCTTTAAGATAGTTGATAAGCCCATAAGAAAATTTTCAAAATTCATCAAAGATAGCAACATGCTTCAACTTAAATAGATTACCAAAAAATGACTATATACATGCCATAAGTCATCTAATATCATCCAACACAATATATATATGTGCCACAAATCTTGAATTCAAACTTAACATATCACAACATCTCTAAGTCAAAGTATAATGATCAGGTGAAACTATAAACACGTATAATCACCTAATCTATTACAAAATAGATTCTTCGATCCAAGCCATAAGCCATGCCTTTCTTTTTCTCTTATCTGTGACATCAGGTATAGCATAGAAGGGTGAGTCATAAGGACTTAGTGAGGGATAGTACAAAAATAGTAAATGGATCTATTGAAGAAATAGTAATTCAATAGAATATTAATTGGCATGATAATGGAAGGAAAATATGAAAATGCCAGAACATAGACATTATCAAATTCTAAGCTACGAGGAGGTACAAGTTTAGGAGTGATTACCATGGCTTGAACGACCAGGTCATCTCAACAGGTTGAGTTTGGGAGGTATTTTTGTTGGCTCATTTAGCCTAAACATCATCCCGATCTAGACTAGGAAAACCACACCATCTTTATTGCTCCTTGATTAGAGTACAAATAGGAGCAAACAAACCCAAATGTAATATGCGATTGAAGCAGCTAAAGTGTAACATGCATATCAGGTTCTCTTTATTTTTGCCATTTTGAACATATTAGCACGTCCCAAGCTTAATAGTTGGGAGCAACTTAACAGTATGTTCCAAGCTTAACAACTAGGATCAACTTAACAGCACATCCCGAGCATAACAGTTGGGAACAACAGTCTAAAATTTATCCCTATATAGCAAAATGAGTGATAATCAAATTCCAACAAAGCAAACAAATTCCCTGTATATATGTCTATTGACATAACCAATAGCAAATTGCCAATAAGTCCATACAAGCGATACATAGAATGGTTCAAATATGCCAACAAGATAAATCAATGATATACGAAACAAAGTCATATAAGCAATCAAGGCCAAGCATACAATAAGAAAAATGAATTCAAATTGATTGAGATTAGATAAGAGAATGAAAGTTCTTGGCACCATAATGGGATGCTTAACTTAATTAAAGCAAACTTAAGGAAGCAAACCTTCATAGGCATATAACAATCAAGATGTTCAAATAAATCATGAAATTCAATAATCAATAATCAATTGTTTCCCATAACAAAGGCAAGCTTAACCATTACAGCTGTATATAATGTAATTACCACATTGGTAGACCCCCTCAGGATTTTAAGAAATGAATAACAAATAGCTATATCCAAGGTAAGTACCAAATTGGGAAGGAGGGGGGGAAAGACTAGAATGTTTGTAATTTCTTTATCCCCAACCTACCTCTATGCTTTATTTCTTTAACTTGGTATTATCTTTGTTGTCTTCCTGAAAAATCCACTCCAAAAGGGCTTGGATATCATATGGAGCCATTGTTTCCCTTCATCACATCCCTTATTTTCTATAGAGGAACATTCCCAGTGTATACTAATAAGGGACCCCTTGTAATATCCATATGATTATCGATGATTTGACTTTGTTGAACACAATGCACAGGATCATTTGAAGAAGGAGCCTTCATCTTTCTAGGGTTTGTGTTCTATCTTTCAATTGTCAAAAGCTTATCGTTCTATCCCACGAAGAATATGAATCATGAAGATAGCTTACTTCACAAAAGAACATATAGTTTAGACCCATACTTTAATATCCTCAGAAATGCTATCATAGCCTACTAGTTTATGGCACCTAGCTCCTTGTCTCCTAATTAAAAGAATGAGTTTACTATGAAAATCCTTGTTTTGACCCTATAATCACAATTTAATGGGCAACATTCTATCTTTGGTCATTATACCATTAATATTGTATTTTAGGATTTAGTTTCAATATTATTGATAGGTATCACCTTAATTATGCTGTTAATGCCAGAATATTTGCAAAGATCATATTTGTTCCTATAAAGGAATATAATCAAATCCTTAAACTATAAATTAACCTTGTAATTTTTAATTAAAATTGATAATAATAATCCAACTATCATTAATAATCCCAAATTGTCACTTAGGTGCCACAAAATTAAGGTTTTAATTATCTAATTAACTTAATCAACCATAGTTTATGTAAAACCCCTGAAAATAGTATTTCAAAAATTGAGAATTTAGAAATTAAGATATTAATTGATTGGTTTTTTTAGGGTTCAAAAATAATTGGAAAGGACTTAATTACAAGATTTTAAAAAGTTTTAGGGTCAACTTACAATTTGCAGAGATTTAATTTGGACTTTTTAAAAGATTTTTGGGGTTGCATGGTGAATAAATGTAGTCAAAGGGCTTGATCCCATGCATTAAAGTTTTTGGGGGCCTAATTGAAAAAGAACCATACCTTGGGGACCTAATTGCATAACTTAAAAACCTGAGGAGGTGCTAATGTGTAATTTTGGAAAATCAAACTTTATAACTTGGCAAGAAACCATTTCTCCACTATTCCTTTTCTTCTTTCAACACGCGTTCATCATCATTCCCGGCAAACTCCCTCCAAAGACCTCCATTTAACCAAACCAAACCAAACAATCTCTTCCACTTACCTCCAACTTCACCTTGATACTTCTTTCACACCATTCCACTAGGAGGACTATTGGATTTTTGAAGCTCAATCAAAGCAGTGATGGGCTTGATAGGTGATGGCGGACAATGGCCAAAACTCAATTCTAGGCACATTTTTTGGTATATCTTGATGTGAGGAAGCTTAATATACCCTTGCATATGAGTTTGGCATGATGGTAGAGGCTAAAAATGATGGTCGGAGATGACGACAAGGAAACCTATTTGGTGATTGTTGAGCTTAGCTATGTGGGTTCTAGTCTGAGAAACTTGGTACAAATTGGATATATAGAATCAGGACCTCTAGAGGAGTAGATTGGTGGTGGTTGCAAGATTTTTCAGCATGGTGCACGATAGCGTTCCGACGGTCGGTGGCAGTGCTCCAGCGACTTCTGAATAGTTTTTTCTCCTCATTCTAACAATCATAGTAGTGTTCTCGATTCATGGTTTTGAGGTTTCAATAGAGAAATATTGAGTAAAATACTAATTAATCAAATAATTTGATTCTAATTTAATATGAGTAAATCGTTAGGCTTATTTATAATGCAAATACAAGTTAATTTGACCAAAATTATGATTTGGGACCTAGAATTTAGACATGTATGAATACATACCAATAAGCTTAGCGGATTTGAATTTGTAAAATTATATGATAATTCTAGTTAATTAAGTTAATAGATGATTAAGACCCTAATTCTATGGAATTAAGACCTAAGTAAAAATTAGGTTATTATAGATAATGGAACCATTGTTACTGACTTGGAAAGCTATTATGAGGTTAATTATATCCTTAATTGAGATTTGCATTATTAGCATTTCAATATCGAGGCTTTCGATTTAGCCAATTAAGTATTAATTTTAGACTGTTGCTTGTATAATTGCGATTACAAGGTCAAATGAGGATTGTGACTATGGGCCTTATTCTTTTGGTTAGGTGACATAGAGGTGGGCTCTATAGGCAATAGGCAACGATAGAATTTCTAAGATTATGGAGATGAGGGTCTGCCGATGTGGTGCTTTCTTTCATTTATTAGTATTGTGATAAGCCCTTGTGTGGGTTTCTATTTTTGTATTGTACTTTGAACTGTGATTAAAATTTGTCTATTATTTGTTATCTAATCGGAGCACCCCTGTGAGGGTTCTTTGCTGAGTTTGATTCTAATTTCTATCTATTATGGCACCCAGAACTATATATGTTATCTGTATCTTTGTTATCTATTATCTATCTCATATCAATACTATTTTGTATCGCAGCTATTACTTTATTAGCATATCTGCTTATTTGTTCAGTTTCTTAATGGCCACAATAGCTTATCTGAATCTGTATGCTGCAATCACATTGCCTTGGTGGCAATTCTGTTATGATCTATACTATTTATCTATGATATACTAAGGGCTATTCCTAGGTATCGTCCATCTGTTTGTTTGTATATGTGGGAGCTATTCCCTGGGTATATGTTTTATAAGTCTGATACACTAGGGGCTATTCCCTAGGTATTCATTCTATGAGTCTAATACGCTAGGGGCTATTCCCTGGGTATTCAGTTTTTCAGCCATATGCTTGGGCTATTCCTAGATACGTATAATATGTCAGGGCTTCTCCTGAGCAGCAGTGATGTGCTAGGGCTATTTCAAGGCATCTATCTTTTGTCCATCTATCAGCCATATGCTACGATTATTCTTAGGCATGTGCGATGTGTCAAAGCTATTTCTAAGCATCAGTGATATGCTAGGGCTAGTCCTGGGCATCTATCTTCTGTATATCTGTCAATGTTGTGCTGGGGCTATTCTTGGGAATCTATCTTCCGTATGTCTGTCTATGATGTGCTAAGGCTATTTCTGGGCATCTACTATCTATCTGTGATATGCTAGGGCTACCTTTGGGCATCTATCGTCTGTTTGTCTGTGATGTGCTAGGGCCTTATCTAGGCATTTGTTGTCTGTCTGTTAATTTGAATGACCGATCGTATCTACTTGTTAGATTGTTCCTAACTATTTGAATGTATCATGTTGTGTTTCTATTAATTTTTGATTGATGATCTGTTGAGTTGATTTATTCCTTAACAGATCCCCATCATTTATGTTTATAATTATCCCTCACTAAGTCCTTTGGACTTACCCCTCTGTATTTTGATTCCCCAGGTAGGGATTAAGTGAAGAATTTCGACTTCGGGCTAGACGGAAAATATTTTGTTAGGTATAAAGTGAATTATGGCATGTATTTAATGATTTACTGAGCTAGTTAGGTTTGAATTTTCACTACGTATGTTAGGATTGGATTTAGAATTTGGTGGCACTTATTATAGCATATCGCTTGTATGTTACAGACTTAGCTAAATTGGTATCCACTGCTATATCTAATAAGTTTGAAATACTTTGATAAGTTTTGAAAAAAATTATTATAATGGGTTATTGATTTGTATTATAAGTTCAATTTAAGATTAAACTGAGTGACACATCGACTTAGGTACTATCTCGAGAGGGGGCATTACAGTTTACATGTAATAATACGAATTCGGGTCCACTAAGCTTATATAAGTACGCATGCATAGCACATATCTAGATCCCAAGTCAAATTCGTTCATTTCACCTGACATAATACAATAATTAGTAAAAAAATAGACGATACAAGGTATTAATCCTAATTTTGGTTATTTACCCAAGATTTCTTTGTTGGAACTCTGAAATCACAAACTAACACCATGCACACAATCGTTGTGATGAGGCGAAGAAACTACCTAAGCGCGTCTGCCAAAATTGGTCACCACCATCATCAATCGAAGTATCTTAGCTCAACCAACAAAACACCCTGCTCAATTTCTCTATTTGCCACTAAATCAAAGGTCAATTGAAGCTTTGAACACCAAAGTTGTTGTGCCACTACTTCTGCCGTCTCCATTTTTCTCCAATTCTGCACCTACCATTGGTCCAAACTCAAATTCAAAGGTACCACGGTGTTCTTAGATCTGAACTCTACCAAAAATGCCACCTAAATTTCAGCTCCCATTGTTGCTCTATTATGCCTATCACTCATTACCATGGCCCTCTTTTTGACTTTAGAATTTTAGTGGTACGCCGGTCAAAGTGCCCTGCATATGATATGATTTGGTTTTTGGCAATGAGAGAGAGGTTTTGGTCGGGTTGGTTTCATGATGCAAGGATTGCTAGAGAAAGTCGTGTAGAGGACGAGATGGGTGATGCTTGTATGGAGAAAATGGAAGAAATTGTAGGGGGTGGGGTAGAATTTGTATTTAAAGAACATTTTTTTCAAAATTGTAGACTGAACCCAAAATTTTATTCCAACCCCCAATTGAGTTCCCCAATTGTTGGGTGCATGGCATTCACCCAGTTGGCCCAAAAATTTTCCATTTTGACCCTCAAGACTTTTAAAAGTTGTTCAATTAAGTTTTCTTGATTCGCAATTTGGCCCCAAAACTTTCAAAAATAAATGAATAAAATAATAAAATTTGCAAAAATAATACTAATGTGATTCCACCAATTATACAGTTTCTAGGGTTGTTACACATATAATAATATATTATTCTATGTTTATCATCTCAATATGCATGAATAATAATATCTTGTTCTCCTAATATATTATTATTGTTTCCTTCAGCCAAAATCAACTTGATGAACCTTTGGAGAATTATAAATTAAATTAGTGTAGTTTCATGCCTTTTTAAGATATGAAGTTGAATATCATTTATTGAATAACAATCATTTAAAAGATTTTTTGTATGAATTTATCTCCATAAATTTTGTAAGTTTTCTCACATTTTTTTTGACAAAATTTGATTATTTTACTATCTTCTATTCTCAAGCTCATTTTTTGTTTTGGCAAAATACAATTGAAAGTTACCATACCTATTTTTGTTGGATATTAACCATGAAAGATCATGATATACTATGACTTGTGTTTGAAAAATATAACTTTACCTTCGTAGATAAGTTCTTTATATAATTTCACATCAAATGAAGCAAAAGAGAATATGTAGTTCAAAACTCAAATATTTTTTTGAAAGTTCATAACCTCTTTTGACATGGAAATAAATAACTTATGCAATTCATTTGACATTTATAATGAAGGAAGTCTAATATTTATATTCCCACAAAGAAATGTGCAAGGCTAGTGCTTTTAATTAAATCTTACAGCATCGAAATGGATGTTATTAAATACCATATTTAATTCATGAGTCTTCGAGCACACAGGATTATAAATCTAAAGCCTAATCAAAAAATGAGATTAAAATTTAAAATTTTAGTACATGACAATAGTTGTCCGCATATATGATAATTACTGAAAAATCATAGAGCACATATTTATCGAAAAATTACTGACATTTTTTATTGATAAGAAATCAATGCTCTTAGAAGCTATAAATCAGTGAATATTTACAATTGAATACTTTATGAATTAACTCTTTTTCATTTGTTGAAAGAGAGGTGCCAATTTATTAATTTTTATGCTTTTTCTCCTTCAATGTTTTAATTGACTTTCTAATTTTGTGGACTCTTTAATTTTCTCTATATATACTTGTCTCTCTATAGTACTCAGTACTGTACGTTTTGTTTTCATCGTATCTCATCTTTATTGTCAAAATAAATATGTTATAATAATTTTACAAGTAAATAATGTCCATGTATCTATAAATATTAGTGAAAATTTTCTAAATAGACATATATGATGATCCTTTAAATATATATCGCAATATCCAATACTAAACAACTTGTGATACCCCATTCCATATGGAGTAAATAGTGAAAGAGTTACTAGTGTATAAACTTTGGCAAATGAATTCATTTATATTTATTAGATATCCTTTTTGGGCAAGTTGATCATAGTCTAATTCACTACAAAAAATAATTAAATTTAGTGGGGGTCAAAATTGTATTTAGTTAGGGTTTTAAATCCCCACTAATACTTTTAATGGGGGGTTCCCCAAACCCCCACAGTTGTATATCCTGCTAATTCTTAGTGGGGTTTTTTGACCAACTACCATTACAATCCTAGCTAAAAATTAAGTGAATTTGAGAGGTTTTATTTTATTTAGCGAGGGTTGAGAAACCCCTGTTAGTATTAAAATGTATTATTTCATATAATTTTAGTAGGCCATATAGCTAGACCTAGGGCATGGATTAGAGACACCTAGCTAGCCTTGTGAGCCTATGCAAGCTTTGCTTTAGGATGTACTTGGACCTTGGTGCACTGGGCAATTGACAGGCAAACCCAATCTTATTTGGGCCATTTCATCCATGGGTTGTTCTTGCATATGGGCTAGAAGTTGGGCCAAAGACTGGACTCTTGTGGGCTAGGTTGTAGGAGATGGACTAGATGGGCCATAGCATCTTGGGCCTCAACATGCTAGATCATTGATGATTGGAGATAATTCCACAATTGTGTTTGGAGCGGGACTCGAACCCATGCCAATGCCCTCCTACAAAGAGCCACAAACCAACTTGACTACAACTGATATAAGTTAGAGTAAATAAGTACATATATACTGATACTCTTTGCTACAATAAGGCCAAAGTAGCAATATTTAAACTATAATCACGATGTGAAAAAAGTTAAAAAAAAAAAAAGAATCAATTAAGTAATATTATAAATTGTATCTAATTAAATTAATATATTACTATTTTCATTAAAAAAATTAATACAAAATTACAAGATATTTTAAAATAATTTAAAAATCAACATAAAAAATAAATTAATTAAATCTATATTAACCAATAATTTTAGCACTAAAATTTGGGGATGTTAGTTTTATGAAAAAATTTTGAGCTTTTAAAGATGATGAAAACTATAACATTAAATTGAAGCTTAATTCATATCTAAGTGATATAATTTGGGATGGATCTTTAGTAGAGATTGTTAATATAAATACTAAAAACCCTTATCATTTATTATTAATTAGTGGGGGTTATTAAACCCCCATAGTTAAAGTCCCAATAAATACTAAAAAATCCTAATTTTTATTATTAATTAAGGGGGGTTTAATAACCCCCACCACACAAGATGATTAGTGGGGGTTCCCCACAAATATGTTTATTTTTTTTTGTAGTGATTCTAGGATGCACTTGGTAAGTTTGGAGGCAATTCTCACATCCAACAGGCTTGCAAACTTATGGTGTGATAAATGGTATCAAAGCCATCACCAGCCGAAATATTGGGAGCTAAGTGTTGTATGGAGCAAAGAGTTACGTGTGTGGTTGCCACCTCTTTAACTTGTGGGATAAAATGCTGCACACACGGGAGTCACCTTTTGATCCTATAGTAGCCACCTTTGCAATCCCAATACTTGGTGACTAATCTTGACTCTATGTTATGTTGCAATGAGAATGTTGTATTTTGAAGGAGGGGTGATTGTGATACCCCATCTCACATGGACAAACTAGTAAAAGAGTAACTAGTATATAAGTTTTGGCCAAAAATTCATGTACATTCATTAGATATACTTTTTGGGCAAGTTGATCATAGCCTAATTCTAAGATGCACTCGATGGGTTTAGAGGCAATTCTCACATCAATGGGCTTGTGGGCTTAAGATGTGACACAACATAAAGTTAATTTAAGATAGAAGTTTATCAATTCATTACCATTTTAAGAACCCTTTACTGAAAAATGGAACAATGAAAACATATAAATTGAATAATGACAAAAATAATATATATCTTAAAAAATTTAACATTTAAAAAATATGATTTATATTTATCTTTTACAATATAATGATTGATACTAGCCGACAATTGAATTCTTTCATTTTTGGGTGATATTTCAAGAAGCTTTTATTTTATAGTTATTTTCTGGCATTCTCATGAATTAAATTTGTGCTAGTTTTTTATCCCATAATTTTAATTTAATTTCTATTTTTATTTTTTAATGATTCCAAGCAATTTATAAATTGGCTTCATCTAAATTTAGATTAATAAATAAAACTTATATTACTTATCTAATCTTAGATTTTTAAAGGACCGCTTATTTTTTATATAAAATTAAAAAAAAAAAAGCTTTCTCATGTGTTCAATTTATTTATAATGATTTTGTTTTCACTTCTATCTCTTCTTAGTTAAGCCAAAAGTAGAGAAAGTTAAATTCTTAAACTCTTAAATATAAATGTGTAAAATAAAGTATTATATTATTCTAACTTTTTTTATTAAAAAAAAGTGTGAAATTTTTTCTTTAAAACTTTGCTAGTTAAATTTGTAGGATTTTTTATTTTTGACTGTTGGATTCTATGCATTTAATGAGGTATACACTTCACACCTATTGGGCATATTTTTTGTAAAGTTTGGATAGAGACGTACGAGCTAATGTGACATTTTATTCAGTGAAATATAGTTATTCATGTTCTATTTTATATGTTAATAAAAAAATATTTCACTACATCTATTAATTTTATTATTAAATCAAATAAATATTTTTTAAGCTTAATAGTTTGAATTACATAACTATTAGTCCAACAATACATATGTTTTTGAAAAAAAATTCAAATTTTAATTAAATATGATCAAGTTAAATCAATTATATAATGAGTGAATTATACTTGTTATATCATTGATGCATAGTATATACTTTAACAATGTTTATCATATAATTAGTTAAGTCATGCAAAACTTAGTCTTAACAAGATCTTCCTCATCCTCCATCACGCCCCAAATAAAAAATTTAGTTTGATCCTTCAAAAGGTTATTGATAAAAATAAATTTGGTATATATTTCTATATATCCTATTGCCTTTTAAAACTAATTATTGAAAGTTTGTAATGCCACATTATTATTTTGATTGAAAAATAATTTACTTAAAAGGACTATTTAAATAATAATATTTTAGTTAATTCTTTTTCACGGCTTCTAATAGAGCTATCAACTATATATATTTTGCTGTTGACCAACTTTTTTTCTTTTAACAGAAAAAAATAAGGTAAAGAAATTTTTTCAAATTTTTCATACAACATGAAAGCATCTTTTGCTATTAGTTTTCAAGAAAATAAAATGCACACATCATTACGTGTAAAAAGTAACCAAAATATATTTCAGAAATATATACAAGTATACAAATAAATGAAAGATGAAAAAATTAAATAAATTTAGTGTATTCTTTTCATTATCATATTAAATATAATAGTACGTATAAGTTTGACACTTATTTTGATATTTAATAAATATGTTTCTCTTCTTATTTTTGCGGAATAGCCCATTTTTGTATGAATACATTTATGAAAAATCAATCTTTTTCATTCTTGATGAATAAATATGATTGTAAGACTTAATTTATTCTTGCATTGTCATATTAAATTAACTATTACATTTGAATCGTAGGCATGTTTTAATACATAAAAGATATTTCTTTTCTTATTTTGAGGGAGAGAGAGCCAGAAAGAATAATCTAGCTATACAAATGTATTTATGAAGTATCATTTTTTTCCTCATAAATTATTTTTTTATGAATGAATTTTAATTCAATTATTATTTTCTATGAGTCAAATTAAAATAAATTTAGTCATAATTTACTAACAATCATATGTATTGAATGCAATAGTAATAGTCTCATTAGATAGGGATACAATTTAATTGCTTAATTTTAATTTAATTGCTATTTCTATAAGTCTAATTAAATATGTTGGGAGAAGGATAAATTTCAATATACTTAATTATATTTCTAAGTAGAAAATTTAGATTTAGTTAATTTTATTATAATTATTATTTTCTATATATCTAATTAAAAATAGGCTTAATTTGGAATAAATTTAAAAAATAATATATATACATTTGATATATATTTTATTAAGTGGAAGACTTAATTTAATTACTTATAGTTATTACCTTCTGTGAGTCTAATTAAAGTAAATTTAATTTGATTGTAATCACTATTACACTATGCGTATTAAACATAATGATTTCAGTATATATAATTACATTTGCTAGGCAGAAAATTTATTTAATTAATTTTAATGTTACTAATATTATGTATAATTCTAAAAAAAATATATTTAATTGATAATAGACGTAACAAATACAAAGATATACATTTGGTGTATATACATTAGTTAAGATGAAAAAGTTAATTTAATTAATTATAGTTATTATTTTTATGAGTTTGATTAAAAATTAACTTAATTTGATCACACTTACCACTAAATCTTATGTGTCAAATGTGATAATTTTATTAGAGAGGGATATTTTTGTCCTCATATAAAGGAAAAAAACAATTATATCCATTTAAAATTTTGTAACTAGTATATATGTATAGAAGTATAAATATAGATATAGATAAAAAAGGTACTAGGTTCGAGTTTTGTGGGTATTTATTTGTTATAATATTAGTTTATTCTCTTTTATATGAATCTAGAATATTTTATTGCATAAACTTAATCAATAGATCTTCATGTAATCAATAATTTGTTTTCTTTAAAAGAATATCAACATTATTGATACAAAATTGATACTTTCGGTAACGACTAGGGTTGGTGGGACTATCAAAACTAATACTATAGTTAAAGTATAACTTTTATGATAACCTTCTAGACATGCTGCATGGATAGCATTATATGAATAAACATATACTAATTCAACTTTCTCATTGTGGTTCTAAACATTTCTGAGTATTCAAAGGAAATTAATTAGATTGCACACTCAAAATAAAATCACATATCTCAGGAAGGCATATATAGCTCTAGGCTCTCTTATGCATAACCTAGAGGAGCATCCTGCTCGATATCCGTCTATTCTTAACAAGGACCTGATCAAATGTCTTGATGAAATGGTTAGCTTTTTGCAAGAATTTCTCCAAGATTGTTCCCCAAGAAGAAGCAAAGAGATTGAGAGTTTAATTGGAGGGTCAAATAAGGTATGTATAGAAGAATAAGAATGTTGTAAAACCATAGCTTATTTATGTAGCAATACACTCATTATATACACTGTACATTTGGATAAAAATGAAGGAAATAAAAGAGAAAATCTACATGATATGGAAGATCACAAAAAATCAAGAAGGGATCAATTATACATCCTAAAATAAGGGAATAAATAAATCAAGGGAAAGGTGATTGATTATGTTCTTTAGTAGACTAATTCCTTTCTTTATCATGCTCCCGCAAGATTGGTGGAAAGGAAAGAAGTCCAATCTTGGAAATTTGAAATAGAAATTGCCTTTTTGAAAGAGGTTTGGTAAGTAGATCAGCTAGTTGGTTACCAGTAGGTACATGCTTGACACAAATCTCTTTTTTGGCGACTTGACCACAAACAAATGGAAATCAATGGCTACATGCTTTATCCTACTATGAAAAAGTGGATTTTTGCACAAGTATATAGCTCCAATATTATCACATAGGAGGACCAAAACTTGAGGAAGCGAAAAATGAATCTCATGAAGAAGGTTGGGCAACCAATTGATCTCAGTAATTGTTGTAGCTACTGCTTTATATTCAACTTTTGTGGATGAGCGGGCTACTATGCATTGGTTTCTTAAAGGACCAACTAATGGCATTGGAGCCAAGAAGGATCAAATAGGCTGAGGTGGACATACGATCATCATAATCTCCAACCTAATCGATATCTAAAAAGGCTATATGAGAAAGGGAAAAGGACTTCTTGATAAGTAGGCTATAGCTATTGGTGTGTTTAAGATACTAAAGAAGTCATTTAATAGCCTGCTAGTGTTTGACAATAGGGCAATGCATGAACTGGGCTAGTTTATTAACAGCAAAGTAGATGTCTGGGCGTGTGAAAGAGAAATATTGTAAGCCACCAAGAACCTGTTTATACTCCTTAGCATCAGAAGGGATCAAACCATCATTAGTTTTAAGAACGCCAATATTGGATGTTAGCATAGAAACCCCTTTGGCATCAAGCATGTGGTGCCACTCCAATAGGTCAAAAATATACTTCTATTATGTTAGTGACAAGCCACCATTGAATAGAGTAATTTCCATGCCAAGAAAGTAATAGAGGTGACCATGGTTCATGAGAGAGAATCGTTTAGCAAGAGTGGTGATAAGTGAGCGAACCATAGATATTGAACATCATGTAATAATGATATCATCCATATACACTGAAAGAAATAGGTGAACACCATCACGATAATAAATAAATAATGAAGTATCACAATCAGTGTTAATAAAACCACATGAAATGAGAAATGACTGAAGCTCCATATACCGGGCATGAGGAGCTTAACAAAGACCATAAATAGGCTTCTTTAGTTGCCAAACAGGATTTCGATATTGTGAGTCCACAAAATTCAATGGTTGTTTCATAAATACAGTCTTACATAAAAAAAGCCTTGTAAAAAAGCATTATTGACATCTAACTGATAAATGGGCTAACCAAGGGTGATGGCAATGGAAAGGATGAGATGAATAGTTATATGTTTGGCGACGAGACTAAATGTTGAATCAAAATCAAGGCCAAGTCATTGATTATATCCGTTGGCAACAAGACGAGCTTTATAACATTCAATTGTGCCATTAGGATTATGATTGATTTTGAATATCCATTTGCAATTAATGATGTTTTGAGATGGTGAGAGGGCTAGAAACTAAGTTCAGTTTTGCTGGAGGGCATCAAATTCTTCTTGCATGGCATCATGCCACTAAGGATACTTATGTGCTTGATGATAGGTGCTAGGAGCTAATGGGATGAGATGAAGGATCTTTTTTGGCTGAGTAATCAAAAAATGGCTTTGGTTTATAGATGTTATTCATTAAACAAATGGTGACACGATATGGTGGAGATGTTGCATCAGGAGTGGATTGAGAGATAGAAAAAGGTGTGGAACAAGAAGATTGGGCAAGGGAATCAGGGTTTGAAGTAAGCAAAGTCATGACATGGTTCGCATTAATAGATGCTGATGATGAAAGAGAAGGATTATAGACGGCAGGAGTAATTAGAATAGTGTTGTCTAAAATAGAGATAGATGGATTAGAAAGAGGAGAAGAGTTAAGGCATCTTACCTGTGAAGTAGAGTCCATAGGTGCATCACCAGAAGGATCAAAAGTAAGAATATCTCTATGTATGGACAAAGGTGGTTGAAGAACAGATGTAATGGTGTTGGGGTTGCACTTGAGGATGAAGTATTGGTGGTTGTAGTGAGGGATAAGAAGTCAACATTGGTTGGCGTTATCTAATCATTCAAGTCGGTTGGTTTGAAGTGAGGAGAAGGTGTTTGATTGTTTTTGAAAAGGAAAGTGGATTCAACAAAGATCACATGCCACGAAAGGTAAAACTTTTGGCTTTGTGGGTCATAGCATATGTAGCTGCTGGAAGCTTTAGCATTGCCCATAAACACGCATGGTTGGGATTTGCTATCTAGTTTATGTGTAGTGTATAGCTGCAGCCAAGGGTAGCATAAACATCCAAACACATGTAATTTAGAGTAATTGTGTAAAGTATGAAATAGAGCTTCATAAGGTGAGACATTATGGAGAATAGTAGTAGGAAGTAGATTGATTAAGTATATAGCAATTTGGCTTACAAGAGACCAAAAGGTGAGAGGTATACAGGCATGGTGCATGATGGTGAGAGTGGTCTTAGTGATATGACAATGCTTTCTCTCAACTACACCAACATGTTGGGGGGTATATGGTGGACTAGTGAAATGTTGAATTCTAGATTTGCTAAGCAGGTAGTAGAGGCTAATATATCTGCCGTCACCATCACTATAGACAAACAAGATTAGTATATTAAAATATTTCTCAACATGTCTCTTGCAATCATCCAAAATAAAAGATACTTTAGACTTTTGTTTAAGGGTAAAAAGCCATGTATACTTTGTGAAGTGGTCAATAAAAATTATATAATAGCGAGCATTATCAAAAGAGAGTACAAGATACATCAGAATAAAGTAATTCTAAAGGTCGAGAGCTATGCAAAGTATTCATGCCGAAAGATAGATGATGGCTTTTCTTACATAAATAAGAATCACAAAAATAAAAAGGGATTTTGCTTAAAACAGATAGATTAGATGAGGTGACCATGGATTTGCTGAGTCGAGCTTAAGGATGTCCAAAAATTTGCATGCTATAGATGAAGTGATGGGTGGCAAGTGGAGAGCGCAAAAGAGATGGATGAAGTGGTTGGCTTGACAATGCTATATTAAGAAGTTTGTTAGAAAGTTCTACAAAAGGTAGGTCGTGGGCATGAATAGTTATTGTTACCTCTTTGTATTCGTGTCCTAAGCTATTGAGAACCTTGATGATTAACTCTTTAGAAGTTAAAGGCGATCCAATAGCTGCTAACTCATCAACTTGAGTTTGAATTCCATGCATATATTCATAAATTAACTTGGAGTCATGACAGAGTTTAGATAACTGCTTGTGTATGCTGAAAATGCGAGCTTGGGATTTGTTGGCATGAGCTATTTGACGACGTTTCCATGCATGAGAAGTAGTGAGTGCATTAGCAACAATAAGTGCAATGGTGCTATCCACCGAAGCTATTATTGCATTACGAAGAAGACTATCTTACCAAAGCCATAGTTTATAAGCTAGGTTAAAAATCTACTACTCTTTGCTACCAATAAACATGGAAAGGCACACCTTAGAACCATCAAGATATCCCTTGAGATCATAGCCATAAAAAATAGTTGAAACTTGGGCTTTCCATAGGGAATAGTTGTGGTTGCCAAGAAGTTTCAGTAGAAGTTGGGAAGCAGGATTGATGGCAACAAGTTGAGATTGATGGGCAACACCACTTGATGATATAAGAATTGGTGAATTTGCAGGTTGAGTGGGAGAATTTAGGGCTAAGGATTTGGATTGATGAATTGGAGAGATCAGTCATGATTATCTATGTGCTAGGGAGAGAGGGAAAAAAAATATTTGAAGGCTCAAGATCTATAAGCTTGCTGGAGCAAGGACAGGCAATATACCATATAGTAGAATAAGAATGCTATAAAATTATAGTTTATTCATGTAGTAATACACTCATTATATACACGATGCATTTGGACAAAAAGGAAGAAAATAAAAGAGAATATATATATGATATGGAATATCACAAAAAAATCAAGAAGGGATCAATTATACATCATAAAATAAAGGAATAAATAAATCAAGGGAAAGGTGATTGATTCTATACTTTAGTAGACTGATTCCTTTCTTTATCAGTATGTAAGTTATGCCTTAGAAGATCTCATTAAATCCTATATGTTGGAGTACACACTTGCAAAATCCACAACTGAAAGGGATAAAACTTCTGTAATTCTTTGTCAAGATATAAAGGGGGTGTTTAAGAAAATTGATTCCATCAAGAAATAGGTCATGAAGATTAAAGAGAATAGGACAAGAAAGATCAGGTGCCTAAAAATTCCAACGCAATTGGTTCATAAAGATCTCTTTGTAGTAGGATGGTACCATGGTAGGACTTGATGAGAACTTTATGAAATAATGGATAAACTTTGTGGACAAGAAACCAGTCGGGCAATCTTTTCCATCATTGGTATGGAAGGAAGTGGTAAGACTACCATTTATTGTGAAATACTTTTGTGTCTGTGCTTGGGTTATAATATCACAAGATATAATGTGAGAGAAGTTATTCTAAGGCTTCTAAATGACATTAGAGTTTCTATGTATAAAAACACACAAGAAAGGCACAAAAACTTAGTGACATTCATTGGTGAAATGAGTCAAATGACATATTATGAGTTAGGAGAATAATTACACAAAAGTTTATGGGGTAAGAAATATTTCATTTTCATGGATTATATGTGGAGCATTGAGGCATGGACTGAATTGACAACATTTTTTCTTGATAATAGCTATGGAAGTAAAATTATTGGAACTACTAGGCTAGTTAAGGTGGCTAAATAATTTAGTTGCTACTCTTTTTCAAATGAGCTTCTTGGATAAGGATGAAAGTTGGGAACTACCCTGCAAACATGTATTTATAGAAGAAGATTGCCTCCTAGATTAGAGGAAATGCAAAAGACTTCCTCTAGCTATTGTCATAATTGGTGACTTCTTTCCAAGTTTAGCATAATTCAAGAACATTGGGAACAAGTTGCAAAGATATATTAGACACAACCATAAAATCCAAAAATGATGAGTATTGTTTGAAGATATTTAAGTTATAGCCATTTGCCTATTCATCTTAAACGATGCTTTTTGTACATGGGAGTTTTTCCCCAAGATAGTTATATTAGTGTCTCTAAACTCATCAAGTCATGGGTTGCTGAGGGATTTTCAAAACCCATTTTGGGCAAAGGCTTGGAAGAAGTAGCAGAAGAGTACTTAGAAGATATTATTGAAAGAAATCTCAATTTTTGCTTATCGAAAGGCGTTTCTCAGTGAACTAAAAGGTTGGAGGATGCACGATCTCCTAAGGGACTTATGTCTAAGGGAAGCTCATAAAGAGAACTTCTTTTGTGTGACAAGAACTTGTAGCTATGCCATTTCACCAGGAATGGAAATTGAGTGCCGTCTCATTATTCACTAGCACCAAGGGGTGAACATATATTACCCTTAAGACAATCACACCTTACATTCATCACAAGTTCATTCTTTGGTTTGCAATACTAAATGGTTCCCCTTACTGCTTTTTGCTAGGTTTAGATTGCTGAGGGTGATGGATACAATTGACAATTTATCTGTAGAAGATATTCTACAACTAGTTAACTTGTGGCAAAAATGCAAAATTGGTCCAGTAACTATAGTCCACTGGCAAATTTTGATTTTATTTTTTGGGTTGCGATTTTGGTACACTAACTTTTGAATTTTGGCAATTTGATGACAAATTCAGTCCGAAATCATTTGCAACTAGCTCGATCCTATGTGGTGATGATGTGGCATCACTTGTCCTACTTTTCTCTTGGGTGGCAATGATATGGCAATTCAACCTTCCACATCAACAAAAGATGAAGATAATAAATAAAAAATAAATTTATATATAAAAAATAAAAAAAACCAAAAATGTAAAAATGTATACATAAACATATATACATACATATATAAATATTAAATACATTAATATATATACATATAATATGTATGTATATAGACCCCAACCTGCTTTACACCCCTACCCCCAACACCCGCAACCACCATGGAAACCATGGTCATGGCTAGCCCCTTAGCCAGGCAGATCTGGCCAGTCCAAATTGTTGGCAATGGAGGCCAGGTAGATCTGTCTAGATTTGCCTAGCCTCCTTGGCTTGGTGGTTGTAGCATGGCACAAGCGGCCATTGGCCATGCGGTCGCCAAGCTGAGGCAGGCAGCTGCTAGCTAGCCGCCAAGTTGAGGGGAAGGGGGGGAAGAGGTATGGTTGGTGAGGGGAGAGAGGAAGGGCGCTTGAGGGGAAGGGTGGGGATTTTTTTTTCTATTATTATTATTATTGTTATTATTATTATTATTATATTTGAATTCTTTATTTATACTAATTGAATAATTAAATTATTTTAGAATATTTTTTATTTTAATATTATTGTGTA
This sequence comes from Jacaranda copaia, assembly GCA_014898725.1. Lineage (NCBI taxonomy): Eukaryota > Viridiplantae > Streptophyta > Magnoliopsida > Lamiales > Bignoniaceae > Jacaranda > Jacaranda copaia. The sequence continues at coordinate 73,163 of JACGDI010005459.1, read as the reverse complement.
ATCTATAATTATATAGTTAGGATGATAGACTTAAAATTTTATTGTCTAAATTTTATTTTATTACTTTTGAATTAATAAATAAAATATATTTATATTTAATAGAATTATTTTAGATATATTTATCATTTTAATATTATTATGTAATTTTGAATTGTATAGATAGTGGGATAGACTTAAGTTTTTATTGTTTAATTTTTATTTCATTTTAACTTAATAAATAAAGTCAACATAATTTATTTAAATTTTTAGATATTTTACTATTTTAATATTAAATATTTTAACTTAATATTATTAAAATTATATGACCTAAAGTTATAAATTAGATTTTTAAGAAAAATTTAGATGATATATTCATATGAAATAAAATTTTATAAATCTGAAGAATATTTGATTTTTTTAAATTCTAATGTGTAAGTCTTAAACTTTTTTTCAGGATTCAATTCATTTAATTCGATAATTTAACAAGTGGGATACATGTGTATGTATGTTTATATAAGTGAATATATATATATATATATGCAAGTATCTAAATATTTTTCAAGATTTATCTTTTTTTTATCTTTTTATTTTTTTCAATTTTTATTTACCTATTTTTGACTTTTTGTGCAAATTTTCTTTTTCTTTCTTTCTTTTTTTGTCTAGTAAATTACATGGCCAAAAGGGCCCACCACACCACATGCCATGTAGGAGAAAGGATATGATGTGGCACCACATTATGCGTCATGTAGGATCGGCCAGCTGCAAATGATTTCGGGTTGAATTTATTTTCAAATTGCCAAAATTCAAAAGTTAGTACACCAAAATTGCAGTCCAAAAAAATAAAATCAAAATTTGCTAATGGGATAGAGTTACTGGACCAATTTTGTATTTTTGACTTAACTTGTAGTACCTTGTTTTCCAGATTGATACGAATTTAAATGCTGCATTTTCTCCTTCATTATCTCAACTTAGTAATTTACAGACTTTGATTGTTGAATCGTCTGCACCCACGCCTGTGTTCCTATCCTCCACAATTTGGGAGATGTCACAACTTAGGCATCTGAAGTTCAGTTCAGTGTGCTCGCCTGATCGCCCAGCTTCCCAAACTTGGAGGCAGAATTCTTGTGTTCTTGAAAATCTACAGACGCTGTCCTATGTCATAAATTTGAGATGCACAGAAGAGGCTGTTAAGAGAATTCCAAATGTGAAGAAATTAAGACTTTTCTGTGAGGATGCATCCACTTATGGTGCTGAAAGGTCATACAACTGTCTCAACAACCTTGTCCATTTACATAAACTTGAGACGCTAATGTTAGTTTGTGTAGCGAATGATAAGGTTTATCTGGGGGAGCTCAACTTCCCACGTTCGCTCAAAAAGTTGACTTTGCTCAGTTGCATATTTCCTTGAGAAGATATGACTATCATTGGTTCGTTGCCATACCTTGAAGTGCTCATACTTCAAAAGGATGCCTTCGATGGTGAAGAGTGGGAACCAAATGAAGGAGAGTTCCCTCAGCTGAAATTCCTTCTTATTTCCTCCGCAAATCTGGAATACTGGCATGCTGACAGCACCCACTTCCCGAGACTTGGGATCCTGATTCTTTATGGGAGCTGGAAACTTAAGGAAATCACATCTGATATTGGTGAAATTCCAACTCTTAGAGTTGATATGCTTGTGCTTGTGCAGTTCTTCTGCTGTTGCTTCAGCAAAAGAAATACTAATGGAGCGGAAAAGCTTGGGAGATGTCACAACTTAGGCATCTGAAGTTTAGTTCAGTTTGCTTGCCTGATTGCCCAGATTCCCAAACTAGGAGGCAGAATTCCTGTGTTCTTGAAAATCTACAGACATTGTCCTGTGTCATAAATTTGAGGCGCACAGAGGAGGTTGTTAAGAGAATTCCAAATGTGAAGAAATTAAGACTTTTCTGTGAGGATGCATCCACTTATGGTGCGGATTGGTCATACTACTGTCTCAACAATCTTGTCCATTTACATAAACTTGAGACGCTAATGTTAACTTGTGTAGCAAATGATAAGATTTATCCGGGAGAGCTCAACTGCCCACATTCCCTCAAAAAGTTGGCTTTGCTTAGTTGCAGATTTCCTTGGAAAGATACGACAATCATTGGTTCCATTATTGGTTTGTTGCCGAACCTTGAAGTCCTCATACTTCAAAAGGATGACTTTGATGGCGAAGAGTGGGAACTAAATGGAGAGTTCCCTCAGCTGAAATTCCTTCTTATTTCCTCTGCAAATCTGGTATACTGGCAAGCTGACAGCACCCATTTCCCGAGACTTGAGATCCTATAAATTCTTTATGGGTGCTGGAAACTGAAGGAAATACTATCGGGAATTGGTGAAATTCCAACTCTTGAGTTAATCTCCTTGTGCTTGTGCATTACTTCTGCTGTTGCTTCAGCAAAAGAAGGGCTAATGGAGCAGAACAGCTTGGGAAATGATGATTTTTATGTTAGTGTCGACGCTTGGATGGCAATTAACAAAAGCCTTACGTTCAATCCTCCTCTTTATGTACTCCCAGTCCCAGCTGGGTAATGAGACTTTCCACTTCACATAAATGATCTATTTTTTGTAATGGCATCGGTCGCTGAATATATCAATCTCATGTTCTTAGCATTGTTTCCTTTTTTCCAGTGTAATGCTGCCGGTAGGGGCTAGGACAAGCCAAAAAAAAGAAGCAGAATATCTTCCAGAGGATCCTCCAAAACCATGGTCTGTAGAGGGTGGCAATAACCTCGTCTGGCATGCATTGATTCACTTCTTAACATTTGAGGGTGAATAGTCCACTGAACAATTTCCCAAGGAGGGCTCAACCAGTCCGTTTCCACTTGGAAATATGTTTCTACTCTAACTGGAACTTGATTCCTGTTATCATGTTGCTTCAAATAAGGTTTCTGAAGATAATTAATATTAAAGCTTAACCGACTTATCGCTTGGGCATAGTTCCCACTTTCTGTACATTATGTCTTACGAATTTTGTTTCTTAAGTTGGTTTGTAATACTAAGAATTGATTGTTATTTTTTGTCATTAAATTTTGTCATTTAAAAATGTTAAATTAATTGTATATATACCTAAGTTTGTCCTGATAAAGCTGCGTATAGTGTGAACTGATAAATTGCTTCTTTGCAACTTATGGCTTATTTGAAATTTTTTCAATGGTGCTCGATTTTAGACACGTGACAATAGTGTTGTTCAATGGTAATTTTATAACTGATATGGGATAGCCCAATAGGCCCAACAGGCCCAATTCCAAATAATAAAGCCCACGAGGCCCAAATAATAAGTGCCTGCTCGACTTGAATCGATCTCTTGTGACAGCACTCATGGTCGACCTGTATCGACTCCACATGGCAGCATCCGCAGTTAGCCCGTATCAACTTCAGGATTAAGCCACGCGTGCAAGCTCTTGTCTCTAGTAGACACGAATCGACCACCGAATCATCCTCTACTCGCTT
>JACGDI010005459.1:38477-67316 GCA_014898725.1 Jacaranda copaia | reverse complement strand
GGCCAGACTAATAGCTAACCTGTAGGTCGAGGTTAAGCTTCTTATTAATGTCCTATGTTCGGCTGCAATCCTTGATAGCCTTCAGCAATTCTTGGTCCTTGGCGTCAAGCTGCTGTTCGAGTTCAGCCACCCTCTTATTTAACTACTCGACCTGTAGCTGGGATGATTCGAGCTGCACCTTTATTGTCTTCAGCTCTCCTCCAGCCTCAAGCTCCTTCTTCGCTACAAGAGTCGCCTCTGACCGCCGGTACATGTTTTATCCCAGCTGCCCTATCTGAAATGCAGTAATATCAGTTGCAAAATAATACAGTTATAATAGAAGAGGATGGTCGAAACTTATCGACCTCTCACTTACCATATTGCAGTAGAAAGACATGGCCTTCATGGTCCCAAGCTGGCTCAGGTTCATGAATTTGCACTGGTCGTTCAGGAAGATGCCAGAGCTTATCCATATCATGGCATCAAGTCCGAATGGCCCCGCATCGACCATCTATGACAAATCATTTATATCATTATTTCGATCCGTCGTAAACTGTGGAGTGGGCAAACGGGGAAGACGGAAGAAGGAGCTCTCATTCGCTTTTCTGAAGAGCTCCCTGCCCGTTAAGATCTGTTTCCCTTTTCCCCCAGCGACCTTCTTGGGGATGGTTTCTCCCAAGTCAGTAGCAGGCCTTTTCCCCCGATGGGTGGAGCGACTTGGTTCAGGTGCAAGTCCCTAGCGGGTAGAAGGGGCCACCTCGATCTGCGATGGCGGTGGGGCATCGGAGGTCGACCTCGCTGATACCACCGGTTCAGCGGCACCTTCTTGATGGGAGGCTTGTAGGCGGGCTTGAGACCTCAATGCGCGGACCTGAGATTCGTTTATGTTGCGGGCCATTATATCATTTTGATCTGCATGAATGAACAGATTAAGGGTGAGCACAAGGATTAGATAAAAGACAATCAGTGCAATCAACAGAGAACTTTACCTAAATGATCGCCCGCAGGCAAGTCGATTAGGGCTGGGGACAGACCAACCAGCACCAAACACCTTTTCTTGATCAGCACTGAGGCCTCTATCTGCTCGGACCTGACCAGATCTCGGACAAAGGTGTTGGGCCAACTGGGCCTCTGATTATTGGGAATCTCCATAGGGCCCCTCCGCAAACCCCCCAGAATGGTAAGCACCCCCAGCCCTCGAATATAGAAAAAATATTTTTTCCACTCTTGACCGTAGGAAGACGAAGGGGTTATGAAAAATTTCCTATGGGGTCGAGCGGTAAGATAATAAAAACTAGATTCCTCACTACTACCCGACTTCTGGGACATCAGGAGATGGAAAAGGCTGGAAAAATTGACAAAACCAGCCTGCTGGTCGAGTATATACATCAGCACGGAGAAACTATACAAAGTTGCAAAATAGTTAGGTAGGTGCTGGGTAATGCAAATTCTGAAACCTACGAGGAGGTCGATTATTGGTTGTGTTAGGAGAAATCTCAAACCACACTTCAACCCCTCCTCGAACACAGTTATGAACCCTCGGGGAGGTCGATGCATCTTACCCCGGGACCCAGGAGCAACCATCTCAAACTCATCAGGGATGTGGTAAGCTGCCCTAATTCTCACCAAATCTGCATTGCTTATTTTTTAAGGGATTTCCGTATAATGATCCAGGGTAAACAGTCGACCCCGGCTAACAGGCACATCAGAGGGCCCAACTTCTCCCTCCGATACTATTCTTGCCTCTTCAAGATTGATATCCCTACGGGAACTACTATTTTCACTCCAGGAAGAACTAGATTAGGTAGTGCCCTGAGTCTCACTATCACTCCTATGAATCATATTCTCAGACCTATCGCTACCAGAATCAGTATTAATAGACATGGTTCTACAAAGTAATGGTGAAAAGTAACGTAGATGTAACAGATACTTACAGTGTTAGTTTTGAAGCAGGAGGTATGAAGCGAGAAGTTCTTCAACAATGGATGAACACTATTTGATACTCAAGTTGTGAAAGTGCGAATGAATGGATTTATCCCCCTATTTATAAGCAAACATGCACGGAAATTCATACAACTGCCATAATGACAGTCTGTTTCAGTATGCTTCGTATCTTGTTCCTGCACGCTTCGTATCCTGTTCCTACACGCTTTGTATCCTGCGCAGTGACAACGGCATTAAATGGAAAGTAACCACCTCAAAACCCTGGTCGATAATTCAAAAACTCGGGTTGAATTTATTACCTGGCATATTTCAATGTAAACTCCCTGCTCCTTCTCATCGACAGGCTCAATCAGGACCGGGAGTTGGGGGGACTCATGATATAAGATAGCCCAATAGACCCAATAGGCCCAATTCCAAATAATAAAGCCCACAAGGCCCAAATAATAAGTGCCCGACTGACTTGAATAGATCTCTTGTGACAGCACTCATGGTTGACCTGTATCGACTCCACATAGCAGCATCCGCAGTCGACCCATATCGACTTCAGGATCAAGCCACGCGTGCGAGCTCTTGTCTCTGCTCGACACAAATCAACCACCGAATCATCTCTACTCGCTTATCTGGCAGGATGAATATTTCCACATCGATGACACGTGGCAGCCGATATAACTGCTGCCAACAACCCTGACAACCCTACTAACAACTTTGACAAAAACATACCCCTTCTAGCACGGTTATCCGAGAAAACTGGAAATTTAGCCACCTGGCACTGTATCAAATTCTGAACATGGAATGACTTTCAATCCCCTGGCAAGGGGAAAGGACTATCACACTTGAAAAGGGTATTTAGGTAAAGTCATGCCCACATAAAAACTATAAATACAGCAGGCCCAACCACGCTCATGGTAATGCCATTTACACTATTTACTGCATGCTCTCCATATATTCTGCTCCATCTAAACTAACTTGAGAGTCGAAGTGCCTTAACGGAGGGCATCCCGGCTAGTTCACGTGTGTTCGTGGTTGCAGATCTCAAGCCCAAAAACACTCAGATCCATTGGAGTACCTAATCTTTCAGCTCGTAGCAGCATCAATAACATCTTATATATTTGAAAAATACTTGCAGTAGAGAGACAATAACCACCATTTTTTGAAAGTTTTTCTGATTTCTTCTGGTCGTCATATATTTGTAATGCGAATGTACATATATAGCACGAACCATGATTATTTGATGAGGGCAACGTTGCTTTCCACTCCCTTTTGTTGCTTGGTGTAGTAACCAGACCGATCATGATTTGTTATTGCATTAATAATCATGATCATTATGGTACCAAATGAGACAAATTTTATCAGGTCCTTGTCAATTAACAGCATCTTTGGGCTTGTGCAACGTTGGCCCATTTCTGGTATGTGCCAATACTGTTGTGTTTAGTTTAGTTAACCAACAACTTTCTTGTTAGAACTATAACATAAAAATAGAAATCGACACAAAAACCGTGGTTCACCCGAAATCATCAAATTATAAGTGGCTATAGGATCTTTAACTCGGGTTGTTAGCTTTAATGCTAATTGAGAGTGGAACCATCCCTCAGAGCGGGGTAAATAGGCCCAATGAAAATTTTGTGCAGCGAAGAGTATAACTGAAAACTTTGTTTTGCTGAAAACTATAAGCCGTTTGCTTTCACTTTTAGACTTATTTCTAGTTTTCATGCATTTTCAACAGTTAAAAGATTAGTTATAAATTGAAAAATGAAAACGAAAATAGTTTGGATGAAATATTGAAAAATAATGATTAGAATAGGTATTGGATTGAAAAGTAGGTTGCTTTATAATTTTATATTTAAAAAGATTTATTTTTTTTGAAATATATGCATATTTTATTAAATTTTAAAATGATAGTAGATATATACTTTATATCAAATCAAATTTCAATTTAATTGATGTGATAGTAAGATGATGAGTAGGCTTAGAAAGAATTTGAAAATGAAAAAAGACATATTTTTAATGAAAATGAATAGAAAATAGGAATGAAAATGAAAATGAAAAGAGTTGATGGCATTGAGCTCTATGTGCTTATGCATAAAGAATTTCAATTGTTTTTCTGACTAAGATTGGAATAAATAAAACTAGTTTTGCTTCTAGTCGATGAGAGAAAGAAAAATAACACCAAAGTGTAGGTAAGTGATGCAATGATTTATAACGGTTTTTCAGATGCTTACATCTAGTAGATAAACTTTCTCTTATGATTTTAAATATGCCAAATTAATTCATAGATAGCATTTATACAAATTAAACATTATAATTTGACGATAGAAAAAAGTTAATTGAGCTCCCAAAGAAAATACGAAGAAACTTCAAAGGAGAGAGGTATCTCGCGTAAAGGAGGTGATCAAATCCTAAAAGGGATAGCTCTCCCATATGGAAGAAGACTCTAGAATCAGCTGGTTAGGTCTGGCTGGGGCGACTTATGCTAGAAAGGCTTGCATTACAATTTGTGGATTGATGGCACAAATTAAACAACCCACTTCGCATGGTTTTTAAGTAGCTTCCTTCGTGATAGCTTTTAACTTTCTTTCTAAAAGCCTAATTGATGTGATTCTTGAGATATTGGAAGGCTATCAGATAAACTTAAAACTTTTATGTTGACATCATCTTAGTAAGTCAAAATACAAGAGTAAAATCGAATTCAAGATTCATAGACGTAATGAAAATTCAAATGGTGGTAGATTTGATTTTGGGAAGTCTCTTATTTAACATATCTTAATATTTTGACTGTAACTTTCTCCATCGATATCAGATTAAGGTGATTCAAGTAGTTGCGGAAGTCTAAGAGATAGGGTTACAATGCTTACATTCCACTCCTGCTTATTCCATTGGGATCAAGGAGTAAACTCGAGTTCAAGATTTACAAGTATGATGAGAATTTGGAAGGTAACTAGATTCAATTTTAGAACTCTTTAATTTGAATATATCTTAGTATTCTACCATAACTTTCTCAAACGTAAATCGATTAAGGTGATTTAAATGGATATAGAAACTTAACAAATAGAGCTACAATTCTTATGTTGTCCACTTTGCTTAATGATACATCGGGATCAAGTAGTAAAATGCATAATAATTTTTAATTTTGGGAAAATCTAAATCCTCGATTTTTTGATTTGACCCATTTTTGTATTTTTGCAATAGATTTTTTCATATATATTTGATTGATATGATTCAAGCAACTATAATTACCTAAAAGATAGAACTACAATTCTTGGACTAGGTACTCTTTCTGATTCTATTGGAAAATTTGAAACAAATTCATTAAGAGTTCTGTTCGAACAAAATTAGGATCTGGCTAGGAGGCTAATTATTTCATGTAGCATTCACTCCCCAATGCCAAATGGTTATCCCTTATATATTTGGAATGTGTCCCTAAACTTCTAATCTTCAACTTAAGTTCTTTTGGTCTCAGTTCGCCCTAAAAAATAAAACCTACATTTAGGTTACATGATTTATCAAAAACACAAATTACACAAAACAAAATCATATCTCTCAAAGACAAAGACAATGTTTTGTATTATTAGTGAATGATTCACAAAGAAGAGACGTATTTGCACTTAACTGATTTTTGAGTAGTGTCGAATTAAAGTATATAAGAGCACTTATTGAACACATATGCCCAACTTCTCTTTTATTATAGTTCTATTTTGATAGATCGAGTAGTGTTCTATTAAAAGAGAATTTTTAATCAATGCAAAATTAAAGTAGGGCAATTTTATGATAATTTACTATCGATAACATATCTAAATAATAGATATGTGTGTGTGTGTGTGTAAAATTCGAAAACATTAACTTATAACTAGCATTCCAAAGGAAGTAATATTTATAAAATTACAAATCCCTTCATAAGAGAGACATTCTTGAAAGAAAAGGTGTGACTTTAAGGAAACTACTTTTTATTTCTTCTTATATTAAAAATACACTTAACTCATAATTCATAGATTATAGATGACATGCGACTGATTGATTTCCATTGAGGTCAACAAACTTACAATTGTTTCTCATTTTTATGAGTTACCAATTTCCTTCACACCAAATCCGTGCACTTTTCTTAGTTGATGATATTTTGGAGCTATTTTCTACGCGTCAAAGAAGGCTTATCCAAGTTGCCGACTTCTGCATCCTTATTCAAATCGATTCTATGTTTTAAGACAGGGACATTTTGTGTATTATTGGTTATCTTAATTTGCTCATGTTCATTTGGAAAGTTTGCTATAGTGTTAAGAAAATACTCTTGCGAGCATCAGATAGAAAAATATAAATAATCTATTGATTATAGTAATTTTAAATTTTACCATTCCCTACAATTGGCTAACCTAAATCTGTGTACATTAGCTTGTCCAAATGAATATAATTGGATTGACCATACCAATCAGCTTAGATAAATTTTCCAACACATTTCTACATTGAAGATTAAAGTCTTTGAGGAAATGCAAGATGAACCTTCACTCCTTCAGGCTTGGACTGTGGAACTTTTAATGATATTGATATCTGGAGGAAAAACTGTTGGGGGAAAAAAATTGGAAAGGAAATTTACAAGAAACTCTAGCCACAGACATGATTAATGAGATTTCAAAAGGTAATAAGTGTACATTTTTTGGGAATTCAAAGTCAATGACCAGGACATTGTTTGGATGCAAATTGGTTGAGCTAAGAAAAAATATTTTGGAGAAAAGTGTTTTCGGAAGTGGGTTGAGAAAATGTGATGATTGTTTGTTTTTATTTGGAGGATAGATGAAGAATGTTTGGATAGAAAATTTTTTTTTTGGGAGTACTTGGGGATGGGACACATTCTATTATAAATGTTACGTCAGTTAATTTTTATTTACGGGTAAAATGAATTTTTTTAAAAGTAATTATAAATATGTATATATAGGTGGAATAATTTGTGTGTATATATATAAATACATTGGAGAATGATTTATTAGGATGAATAGGAATGGGTATTTTGGGGATAATCTTTTAGGAACTAGAGTAGGAAAATATGATATTTTCTTTATTTAAATTTTGAGAGTTGAAAAATATTTATTTTCTCAAATAGCCAACAAGCAAGGCCCAAATATTGGATGAGTATACATAAAATACCTATAATGGTCTTGAAATATAAAAAATAAATTTTTTTTCATAACCATAGGGTTCGATCCAATTAAGCCCAGACCCTCATATCACAATGATAGTCTTTGAGATTTAACAATCTTAACTATACATTATTTGTCAAATGATACTATTTTGTAAATATCTCTTCATTTATCTATTTACATGTATGATTTTTTTTTAGTAGTATAAAGTCTTTCCATATATATATATATATATATATCAAGTTTTGTAATATTTTTATATATCTTCAAAATTTTAGTAAATATTTGTCCCTCCAACATTATTAAATACATTTTTTTAATATTTGGAATAAATTCTAATTTATATATATATTTAAAATTTTAGTAATTATCTTTATTAATTATTTACTTATTCTAGTTTTGGAAAGTTCAAAACAAACTTTGATGCCCATATTTACAACAATAATTTTACAATTAGGTTATGTCCATTAAGGTACTTTTATTTTATTTATTTTGAAACAAATTTCAAAAATAAGCTTAAGAATGAGATGAAAAATTATTTTTTAGCCAACTGTTAAGTTGCATTTATGAAAAAGATATTGCTAAAACTATTAACATTGATTCAACCATTGATAAATTAAATGATATGAAGAGCGTTACATTCAACCTCGATAATAATATATATTTCGAATTCATATATTATAAAATTTGTATTTATATTTTATAATTTTTGTCCCACGAAGCTTGCAAACTATGCATATATTTACTCAATTTGGACTTGATCTATTCGAAGTGAGCCATGCAACAAGTTTTCCCGAACTCAACTCAAAGCGATTAATGCTTAGCATATGCTAGTCCTGATCATTAGTGCAATTCAAGGATCCCTTCCCCTTCCCCTTCCAAATGGAAAAGGAGGACAAGCAAAGTAGGCAACAATAATAGACAAGACTTTCTGTTAGCGTTGACTCAGGATAAGAAGTTTCCCAAGTCGTTATTGTTGTAAATAATAATTAGCACTTTTTCATAAGAAGAAGTTGAACGAAAAGTCTTGGTCATAATATTATTAAAATTATTAAAAATGCTGTAATTTTACCACATTTAATATGCATGTGAAAATTTTTCTAATGTGAAATAAATAAAAAATATTCATTTATCTTGTTAGATGCTTTTATAATTTTTAATAATTTAAATATATTTATTTCAAATTTTAGGATCGGGAAAAATAAGATAGAATAAAATAATAAAAGAAAAAAGTAAACAACTGGAGAGGGAATAGGCGAAAAGAAAATTACTTTAATAGTTATAAAGATTAAAAGATAATATAATAGGGAAATTTTAGGAAGAATACTTAAAAACAAATCAAAATGAATTACTGTTTAAAATTTCTATTTTATTTTCTGTTTCATTTGGATTGGAAATTAGTTTAGACAGTTATTAAGTCTTGCAGGGTTATATGAGGTTGCCATAAATCGGTGGCTCAAGGAATGTCAAGTCAATAAAAAACAGAATGGTGCATCCAGAATTTCCATCCAACAATTATATACATGGAAACAGAAAAGAAAAAGGCGTATAAAGATTATCTTTACGGATGTGTGCTCGATCTATTGAGTGCAAATTAATTCAAGTTAGTTCATTTTGATGAAAAACTTATTAGGAAACTAAAATGAACAAATTAATATGTTATTTTTTTTTTATTTTTGTAATTTCTTTATAAGGCTAGATGAATTAGTCACTTCGAATGTAATGATGGGGACCGCGCCGCGTAACTGAGTCAAGTTCTGATCGTAAGTGTTTGAAGATAGGAATACCTCAGGATATCTCACCTTCTTAAATCAATAGAGCTACAGAGATAAGGTGGGAATAATTCTCTATATAGATCATTTGTTCATAAATTAGTTACCTTAACATATATAGCGAACCTCTTACTTCCTCCGAGAAAAACCAGTACCTTGAAGAGAAAGAGCATTATATTATCAACCCTGTTATCAGAAAAGATTAAATTGCTCAGACAAGTTCATGGATTCATCCGAATGCATCGAATATTGTTTCACTTTGATAGACTTCTGAGTATTCTGCTACGACTATCACAACGAGGTGCCACAGATTCTCGATGCGCCTATGCCATGGATAGGCATGTATATTGCAGCAGCTTCCGCAGCCTGTGCGCTCACTATGGCAGCCGATGCTCTCAAGGGTTTCCGCAGCAAAAAGTAGTGGTTCCCAAGTACGTATTTCTCGTTCAATGCTTTCTTGTTGACAGTGTTAGCCGTGGCAATGAGGCTGCCAATTGATCTTACAAGTAGCATGTTGGGAATTGCTGATAAACTTGCACGGGTTAGCAGCCTAGTAAGATCATGTTGGGAATTGCTGATAAACTTGCACGGGTTAGCAGCCTAGTTTTGATGTCAACTGCTATGGGTAATTTCATGACATCTTTGGGATCCATGGAAAATAATGACATTGTACTAAACTTAGCTGCTTTAGGCATTCTTGTCATTACAATCGCAGGAAATGAGTATTCATATTGCCCAGATGCATCATTTTCCGGGTGTTGGAGAAATATTGGTTAAGGAAATTGGATCTACTGTTGTCATGCTTCTTTTCCTTGTGACAGTTTGTCCTTGCACTGTGATGGTTCCAACTGCCAAAAAATGCATAGAATCTGGGTATCACGAAATGCACAAAAGAGTTTTGAATAAGCAAGTGGAGTGAGGAAAGTTTACTATTGATGAACTCAGAATAGATGTGAAAAGATATTGGGTGATGGCAGAAACTGGCAGCCCCCAATTTGTCATTGCACGATCAGTGACCTGCGTTAGTTCAGGCATGATGTGTCTGTTGGTGGCTCTAATTCTGTTAGAAGCTCAGATTAGAATGGCTTTGGTGTACAAAGGTTTCAGTTGAACTTCTTCTAATTATAAGTGGTCCATCAATTGGATTTTTCTTGTTCAATCTATTGGAGTGGCATTAGGTACTATTGCTCCTCTGTTTAGATGGTTCGTTGCAGCTCTATTCAAGAGCTCAAAGATAAGCCATAAAAGCATCAAAGACGAATTTAAGGTCGAGGCTTATTGGACTCAAAAGCTAGTAGACTGGAGAGAGAGCCCGTTACCATTACAAATTCGACACTACAAGTTCAGAAAACTTCTGCATGATGGAAAAAGATCAGTTCTGAATTTCTGCATTGGGGTTCAGATTGTGATTGTTCTGGGCAGCAAACTTCTTCTACTCATTTCGGCTAACTGTGTAGGTGGAATTCTGTTTTGCATCCACCACACCAAGAACTTAAACAAAAGGGGACTGGAATCGAGGGCCGGAACAGATCCGCTGGATTTTAGCTGTTATGTTCTGCTACTTGAAGGTGAGTCAGAACTGCTCAAGAAGACACTGACAAACATATGCAATGAGGTGGATAAGCTGATCCAGATAGGTAAAAAGAAACAACCCAAGAATCTAATCAAACTTCTAAACAAATCTGTGAATTTTAATGGGGTAAGAGAATTTGACAGCCACAAAGTTCCAAGCTTACATTCTGAAGAACCTCCTAATTGCTGGTCTCTCCCAGTGGTGACCTTGGCAAACATTGCAATTGGACTTCCCGACATCACGAATCAAAAGGCTAATCAGTTATTGGGCGCCGTGAGAGAAGGCCTAATGTTTGCTAAGCTTATAGAAAAAATTCTGGACACAAGTGGAGAATTAGAAAGCATAAGGAATGCAGCAGATGTGGTCTGGATTGAAGTTGAACTGTTAAAAAAATGGTAAGGTAAGGATTCCAGAGTACGAGTCTGAGAGGCAGAACCCACAAGGAGACTCTACAGAACCTATCCATATTGCAGAAAAGACAGTTGCGGATTTCATGGTGGAGATGAGAGATTTTGTGATGCAGAATCCTCTCAATTGGCCTCTTAAATTTATAGCTGCTAACTCAATGTACCGGATAAGTCGAACTATCCTGCTAGCCCATAGAAACAACTCTCGCCCAACAGGTGAGGAGCTGTTTGAGAGAATATCTCTCATGATCCCAGACATATTGGCTGCTTGCTTCACCAATTTAGTGCGTGTCATAAACTTGAACTGTCACAGAAACGCCATCAAGGAACGGGAGAAAAGTATTCGTCAAGCAGCTGTTCTTCTAGGTGGGAGTGAAGAAATTCTAGAATTTCTTCAGCAGCGTGAGCTTCCAAGCTTGGATCCGGACAGGGCAACTAAAATTGATAGCTGGAGGTCTTTCGTGGAGCAGGATAATGAAAATCTAGTGGCCTCTATTTCAACATCATGTGATAATACATCAGTTCCAGTCAAATGGAGAGCGTGTGTCCATTGAACTAGAGAGCTAATTGCAAGAATGTAGGGAACCAGAGGATTGTTTTGTGGAATGTTGAGCGTGAAATGAATTCTTGTGATGCTGTGACCCTGCCCAATATTACGCTGGTTGTGATACAATAGCATTAGCGTTATACTAGATAGCATAAGTCCAAAAGATCCAGTTGTGTATACCTAAAAAGTATCCAAGGTTGTAGAATAAATGGATTGGACTTTGGCAACTATATGATTCTCATGTTCTAAAACATTTATTTTTGCAATGTTCTGTCTATTCCTTTTTTTTTTTTTTAAGATTGACAAGATGTTTCATTCTAAAATAGAGGAGAAGAAAAGAAAAGCTACACATAATTTGGTCAAATCCATTACACGAGCAAGTTTCTATAGTTTCAGATTGAGATCAATTGTTTCTCCCTTTTCCCCACCACCATTGCTCACACAGGTTTTAGTTTGGTTGGCTTCTGACTTAACTGGGAAGAAGCTGAAAGACTGTTCCCTTGATCCACTTGGTCCGAGCTGATGGATTTGGCTTTTGAAATTTTCCTGAGTGGGCAAGTACTTGAAAAAATTCGATAGTTCTGGCCCTTGGTGCCCTGAATAATCCAAAGGATGTTTATGCTTTGAGTTTGAAGGTGGAGAATCAGGCTCAGGAGGAGCCAATGTTAAAAAGTCTCCATTTAGCCTCTCGTCCCTGATGACTTCACTCAGATTCTGTTCGCGTGGGGGGCTTGAGTTCAAAGGACCATCTCTCAGGTATTTGTTTCTTGGTTCCGTTTGGTGTGCATATCCACTGCTACATGAAGGTAATTCATCTGATTTTGATTTGGAAGCAGCATAGGTAGGATGAAAGTTGCCAGAGAAGGAAGGGACCGGTGGACTTTCTAGAGAAAAGGGATAGGACCTCTTCATGCCAACCATCTGTATTGGATCAAGTTAAGATGAGATTTTACTCAATATACTCTGGTTATACTAAGTAAGATCATGACATATATCTTCTCCAGACACAAACACTTACAAATATCCTCATTTTTGTACCCCAACATCATCATACAGAACAATATAAATGAACTAGAAATGAAACTGTCCCTGTTAGTTTGACAAACATATCTTCTTGGTGTTGCATAAAAAACAAGCTCTCGGTCAGTGGTAATCTTGAATAAGCAAGTAAAGAGAAAAATTGATGATAATTGATACCTTATCTTCCTCCGGCCAAGATGATGGGAAATTGTTACCACGAAAACTTTGGTTTGAAGGGGGCTCCATCTGGGAACTTAATACTGATGATGGTGAAATCCCTGAAGAGGCATTCACCTGTAATTGTCACAAACAATTGTTTAGTCGACACAAAGGCAAAACCAATGACAAAAAATTCACAAGAACTACCTATGCCATCTTATAATTTACATACTATCATTCATAGGACTCGACTAACTAACCACTGAAGAAGGAGGTTGCTGAAACTGGTATGATCTCTGAGGCACATTGGGAAGGGGTAAAACCGGGACGTTTGATTCATATGGTAAATTCACTTGCGGCAGAAATGCAAATCCAAAATGATCAATTCTTGGCTTCTCTCCTTCAAGATTGTACTCACCATTCCACAATCTTGACCAATTGCCATTTCCGGGACTCGGAATCGCTTGCAAGCCTATTTCCTCTATACCCTCACTTAATCTGTTTGAAATCTGAACTGGGACTGATGGGGCAGATCTATACAATGAATTTGCAGTAGGGAAATTGGTTGATGATGGGGGTAGAGGGACTGAATTTGGAGAAAGGGAAAGATTTGGCCCAAAATTGGGGCATTGAATAGGCAAACAAGAAGCAGCATCACTCGCTAAGCCAATTCCATTATTGGCCAAAACATTAGCTGCTTGTAATGCTTCTCTTTTTCTTTGTTCCTCTAATCTAATCTTTTCAAGCTGTGCAACACCTGATCCTCTCTGTGGCACTGTTTTTTGCTTAGTGTTTTTTGATCTATTACTACTAACAACGCCGCTGCCGCTGCCACTATGACTGCTGCTTAGAATATGTTCTTCTTGAGCCATCCTCCCTTTGAGCCATCAAAATTAACAAGAAATCTTGGGATTTAAAAGGGAACCCAAATGAATTCTCAGAAATGGCAAGCCATCCACTATGTCTATTCTTAGTTGATTGGGATTTCAATTTTCATTCCAAGGTGTTCTCATTGAGTGTGGTCAATACTTGTACCACATCTTAAGGATGTAACAAGTCGAGGTTGGCAAGTTCCACAAAGATTGGTCAACTCAAGCTAGAGCTTTTTTTTATGAGCAAAGCTTGAGCTCACCAATAAAAACCAACAAAAAATTAGGAAGGTTTTTATTATTTCTAAATATTTAATATATTTAATATTATACAAAATGATTTAGTTTCTTAGGTACGTCTTGCCTGCTGTGCCGGCTCCTTTATCCCTCTTTTGTGGTAAGGAGGTCATCATCATTTGTCTCTTGTCTAAGTGGTAAGATTGAGATTCTAAGATTTTATAACTAAAAAGGTACTGGTTTATGTTTTGTGGGTTTTTATTTGCTTTAATAGTAGTTTATTCTCTTCTATATGAATCTATATTAATTTATTTTTCTATTTATCTATATCTATATTTATCTATATCTATCTATACTACCTATAAAAGTATGAATGTGCATGGTTGTTTTTTCCTTTTTATGTGAAGACAAAAATGTCCTTATCTAATGAAAGTATTATTGGTAAATTATAATTAAATTACTATTAAATTATTAAATGAAATTTATGCATATAAACCATATTTATTATGACTTTTGACTTATCAAATGTATATACATTGAATGTACATACATCAAATATATATGCATTTTATTTATCACAAGCATGCATTACTGACTAAATTTTTCTTAAATTTTAAATTAAATAGAACTCATAAAAGAGTCACTAATTTAATTCTATAGTATTGCATTTACTTTATATGGATTAGTGTTAAATTATAATTAAATTATTAAATTAGATTTATTTATATAATTTATTGGTAAAGTTCTCTTTGTTTCATTACGCTATTGATTTGAAATACCTTTTTGGATCATTTATTTGTTAACATGTGGCAAATTCCATTTACTTGAAGAATACAAATGGGGTAATCCTTTTCATGGCTTAGCTTCTTTGTACCCTTATCAAGTTTGTTGTATTTGTAATTGAATTATTAAATACAATTTATGTATATAAATCATATTTATTATGCCTTTTGACTTGTCAAATGTATATACATTTTATTTATTACATGCAAGTATTACTAATTAAATTTAATTTAAATTCTAAATTAAACTTATAAAAAAATTCACTAAATTAATTCTATAATATTGTATTTAACATATAAAGATTAGTAGCAAATTATAATTAAATTCTTAAATTAAGTTTATGTATATAAACTATATTTATTATGTCTTTTGACTTATATATAAATTTTATTTGTTATATGCATTACTAATTAAAAAATTTATTTTAAATTTATATAAATTAAACTCATAAAAAATTACTAAATTAATTCTATCAATTTTTTCATCCTAACGAGCATATATACATTAAATATAAATGTGTCACATCATTTTTATAAAAGGTATGAATATGTAGTGTATCAATGGATATGTTTCAATAGATAAAATATTCCATGAATCATGTGCATTGTTCATATTGTACGATTATATCAACCAAATACATAGTATCTAATGTGATAGTCAAAAGTCTCTATGAATAAACTATATATTTATTTCAAATAATGAATTGTATTTAATAAATTCATGTATATTCTATATTAATACATGACTTGATTCATGAATTAAACTTTACATTTAATTCTCTATAATAATTATCATTAAGTCAATTTTTCTACTTATCAATCATGTATTACATGTATTGAGATTTATTCTTCTACCAAGATATTTATTTAAACTCATAGAAAATAAAAATTAAATTAAATTAAATTAATTTATTAAATTATATCCCATCTAACGATATTATACTTATCATTCGATACATATGGTTTCATGATAAATTGCAATCAAATTAAATTTATTCTAGTTAGACTTATATAAAATAATAACTACATTGAAAATAATTAAGAAAAACTCAATTGGTGAGGAAAAAATGTGTCTTCATAAATATATCATGGAGATGTTCTTTTTGGGTTCTCCCTTACAAATAAAAAGAAAAAAATATTTATTATATATCAAACTACGTGTTCTATTTAAATATAATAACAAATTTTATATGCATATAATGAAAAGAAGTAGATTGAGTCTTATAGTTACATGAGTAAGAAAAATTCAAAATCAATGAGGAAATAAGATGATATTTTATAAATATGTTCATACAAATATAGGTTTCTTCTGAAGGATTAAAAGAGAGATGCATTTGTTATATAACTAAATAGGTGTCAAACTCAAATGTAATAGCATATATAGTATGAGAATGAAAAAGGATAAACTAAGTCTTTTTCAATTTTTTTGGTTTTAATTTATTTATGTATATATGCTTATAAAATATATTTTGGTCAATTCTTACATTGAAATGACCACAACGATTTTCTTGGGAACTAATAGTAAATGATGTTTTCATAGCATGCCACAAAAATGAGAAAATTTCATATTCCTACTTATTTAAATTAAGAAACAAAAAGTGGATCAAAAGAAAAATAATATATAATTGATAATGCTATTAGAAGCAGCAAAAGAGAACCATATAAAACCTTTTCACTTAAAGCAATGATGACATATTACTAACTTTCAATAAATTACTTCTAAGAGATAATAAGATAGAAGTATGTATAATTTTATATTTTTAAATAACCTTGTGTAAGATCAAACTAAATTTGTTATTTTGGACGTGATAGAGGATGAGGAAAACCTTGTGAAGATCAAATTTGGTATAACTCAGCTAATCATAGACATTCTTATAGTGTACATTATTGATATAACATGTATAATTCATTAATTATACAATTGACTTGAATTTTATCATATTCAATCCAAACTTGAGTTTTTTCAAAAAAAAAATATATTATTGGATTGATAATTGTCATTTAAATTATTTAAAATTACGAAGTGTAAATATATATTGGCTTTAGTAATAACATGAATATGACATAGTGAAATGCTTTCATTTACGATATTATATATATAAGATGGAAGATCAACAAATACATTTCATTGCATAAAATCCCAGATTAATCCACGTGTCCCCATCCATACCTTATGAAGTATATACCGACTAGATAAGAAGTATATATCCACTAAATACATAATATTCAACAATCAAAAGTTTTTATTTCTTATATTGCTAAAAGTTAAATAATTAAGATACAACTATTTCAAATGATGAAGTCACATTTAACAAATTTATGTCACATTATATTAATAACCAACTTAATTCATAATTCAAGTCTTCCAAAAATATGCATCAGCATAACAATCTTTTAATCGAACATTTTTCACACATTTTTTTTACCAACAAAAATTTACAAAATAATGTAATATTCTTATTTGACATGATGACATTTTAAGGTC
Source organism: Jacaranda copaia (assembly GCA_014898725.1). NCBI lineage: Eukaryota > Viridiplantae > Streptophyta > Magnoliopsida > Lamiales > Bignoniaceae > Jacaranda > Jacaranda copaia. Next base: position 50,419 of record JACGDI010005459.1, on the reverse strand, counting down.
TAAAACTAATTGGAATTTAACTTTCACTTTTTTAACTTGACTAAGAAGAGAATAATTTTGTTGAAAAGCAGGAATAGATTCGTTGTAGATAAATTGCACCATGAATTTTTTTTTCTTTCTTTCTAATTTTAGATCAAAACAAGTGGTCCATTAAAAATTTAAAATTAAATAAGTAATACAATTTTTTTATTAAAATTTAGAGGAAAATAATTTATAAATTGCTCTAAATTATTTTAAAACCATATATTTGTTATTATTTCATAAAATAACAATTTAAATTTATTTTTTTAAGAAAAATTCAAACATAATAAGTAAGTGCACATGCTAAAAAATTTTCATGAAAATAAAAAGAAAAAAGGTAAATTAAAATAGAATAAGAACTTGTAGAAATTCAATTTATGAGGACAATAGAAAAGAAATTTAAAAAATAAAAGTTTATTAATGTATCACCCAAAAATAAAATAGTTCAATAATTTCGGGTACTTACTATTAGTCATTAGATTGTAAAAAAGTACATGTAAGTTATATCTTTTAAATATGAATCTCTTCAAGGTATATTTTATTTCAGTAATTTTTCAATTCACATATTTTCATTATTCCATTTTTCAATAAAAGTTTCTTAAAATGGTAATGTATCAGTAAGCTTCTACCATGAATTCGGCTTCGTATAAATAATTTGTACTAGATATCTTGGTGCATACCTAAAGTGTCATTATATATGGCTGTTTAGAAAAATCTCATCTATATTTGAAATACATGGACATAATTTTTTAATGCTAATCTATAACAGATGTGTTTCGACAATGAGAACTAGATAGGATAAAGAAGAAGCATATCAAAAGAAACATATCATACAAGTACTACAAATAGACAGGAATATATAATTAAAACTTAAGAGCCCAAAAAAATGAGAAAGTTAATTAAATCATAAATGAAGAAAAAACATAAGGAGCAACAAGCAACACCTCTTCCTGAATCATAGCTTTGGATGAAAAGGAGTTAGTTCCTAAAGAATGCAATTGTCAGTATTTGTCCATTCAATATCTTCCAAGATCATAAATACTCTTATCAATCAAAATGTTAGTAATTGTTAACAAAGATATACTTTATAATAAGATGTACCTTATGGTTTTAAATAAATATCATACATGTGGTCAGAAATTTTTACATGCTAAAAAATTTAAGTCTTAATCTCATTTTTTGATTAGGTTGGATAATTTATGACATGTATGCTCGAAGATTTATGAAATAAGTAAGCTACTTAATTGCATCATAACTATGTTGTAAGATTTGAAGATAAGCCTTGCATATTTTATTATGGCAATAGAAAAACTAGCTACACTAATTCAAATGTCAAATAAATTGCATAAGTTATTCAAAGGTCATGAACTTTGAAAAAATATTTGAGTTTTGAATTGCATATTCTCTTTTATTTTATTTTGTGTAAAATTAGATAGAGAGTTTGAATCAACAAAGCATGGAGTTTATATCTTTCAAACACAAGGCATGCTATATCATAATCTTCTAGGACTAATTCCAAAGGGAAATTGGCTTGGTACTTTTTCATTTTTATTTTTCTCAAAGCTAAATATGAGCTTCATAATAGAATGAAGATAGCAAAAAATCATGCTTATGATTAAAAGCAATTGTGACGAAACTTACAAAACTAATGATATAAAATTGGAGACCTCAATATTGCATTACTACAATCATAATATATCAAAATTGAGACTTGAATTACTCTAAGAAATGATGGATAGCACCATCAAAGGAAGAGACAAAGGGTAGGGAAATTGAAGAAAGAATTGTTCTTCAATATCTTTTATCGGGGTTCAAGAGATATGCATCATATATATCTTGATGTATTGATATTAGTCCAAAGATTTGGAAAACTATATCTTTTTATTACAATAACTTGAAACCAAAAATGAAAATACAAGATAACCTACAATGGTCAAAGAGCTCAAGATGCACCAAATTTAAACTCTAGAATCTTTTGAGCAAAAGTAAAATGTCTAAAACACCAATTATTTATGAAGCAAATATTTGGAAAATTTGTTGCATATGTCTAAATTATAGGAAAAAAGATTTTCATGTGCTCATATGGTGATAATTCTAAAGTTTAAGTATAAAATTACAAGCCTATATTACTATAATAGGTTTATGTATACAAAACTTCCAATTTAGAAAAACATCTTGTACTCTATGACTTTAATCTTTAAATAGATGATGCATGGATCATGTATACATAGAAACAAGTATAATTCTTGTACGATTGATGGAAAATGCACATATCTTTATCCACGTCATATTGTGAAAGCACTATTTAGGGAAAATATATGTATTTGGTTTAACTAAAGGTATTCTATAATAATTAGAGTTCATATTGTAGAACTCAATAACTAGTGGTTAGCATGCAAGCCAGATACAATTGTCAAATCAATATGAAGATATGTTTTGTAGTGACGCCACTGAAATATCATACAAGTATATCTACAAGAGATATGATAGAGTGACAATTAACATCATCTAAAGTGATAAAGAAAATAAATAATGAAATTAAGCATTTTAAAGGTGTTGAGAGGGCCTCTACTCTAGATTTAATGAAGAGAACTTTTTAATTCAATTTGAATAAAATATATATGTAATTATTAATCTACAATCATCTCCTAAATCAATAATCTACCACTTATTATGCAAATCAAAATTTATAAAACATTCAATGTAACCACATATCCAAAATAATGCTAACAAAACATTTCTGTATGTACTAAAAGTGATAAAGAGAGAAAGTATCTATATAGAGAATATTCAAAACACTATATTTGAGACAAATTGTAACATCCCTAAAATTTGGTATTTTGAAAATAAAGATTTAGAAATCAAGATATTGCTTGATTGGATTTTAGGACTTGGAAAAATAAATAAAAGGACTTGATTGTAAGGATTTTGGAAGTTTTGGGGTTGATTCGAAAATTGAGGAAAATTTGATTGACCAACATTTGAAAGTTTTGTGAGTCAAAGTGAGATTATTATTGGTTAAAGGAGTTAATGTGAGGCAATGAATAGCCTTGGGGCTGAAGGGAAGACACTAAAAACTTGAAAGAACGCAAATGGAAGCATGCTTAAAAGTTTAGGGGCCAATTTCAAATTACCAAAAGTTGAATTTTATTAAATGCTTTTCTTTCCCTTTCTTCTTTGTTTTCTTCTCTAATTCACCTTATACCACCATGAGCCACCCTCTCATTGGCCACCCCTCTCCGACAACCAAACTTTAGCAAATTTGGTTTCATTTTCTTCCTCTCCTCATGTAGAACATGAATATACCATCTTTATCCAAAATTGATCGACGAGGTGGTTGGAAATTGAGCTCAAAGTTTTGGTCATGGTGGTGGTTGATGGGTTTCTCTGCTCCAACGACTAAAACTTGAATATGAGTAGTAGGTTTTGATAAGCTCAACTCAAAGATCACGCCAGTGTCTTCAATTTTGGGAATGGATCACCGTGGATGGAGTAATTAGGAAAAAATGACGCGGTGGAGCTAGGTGGTGGGTCTCAGTTTTTGGTGAAATTGAAGCTCAATTCGGAGTCAAAATCAAAAATTAATTTAGGGATTGAGTTCCTTGAGCTGAAATGCGTTGAACAGTGGTGTTGTTAAAGTTTTTTAGCTATGGCGGCCGGCGGTAGTCAGGAGACAGAATCTTCATCTCACTACCAGGAGTACATGCACACAAATGGTTCTTTAAAATTCCAGCTCGTTTGTGAGATATTGGTATAAAACGATGACTATTATATATGTAATTGCTTATGTGTATATACACATTCTGATTGTCACCAAGTCTTATATTATCATATATAATGATAGAAATAATCTATTAGAACACTCATGCATAAAAATAGAATTTCTTTGATTGATTAAATGAACCTAGTGAATCCGAAATGGTATTGTTTCATGTAAACTATAGGTCATATAGCATACTAAGTGTAGAAAACCTTAATTTTATGTAAACATGATTTAATCGACTAAAGCTTGGATTTTTATTGACAATGGGATTATTATCATCAATATCGAGTATCATAATGTAATTATATAATAAGTGAACCTTATATATGTCTATATATCCGATACTAATAGCATGTTTAGGGTAGTAATATCGAATCAAACCCTAACCAATGTTTCAATAAGATAATCACTCAAATTTGGACATGTTATTGGTATGATTCTAAGTGTCAGTGATCGTTAAGGTTGAATATGAATTTTAATATAAGGTTACTCTCTTGAATAGGTGATAAAGGATTTGACCTTGAGGATCAGCAGAGTTTGACTACATTGGTGACATGATTAAGGTGAGGATCCACTAACCTAGTATTTCTTGAGTAAAGCAATGTTATTGTGACTAAACCCTGTGAGGTTCTGTTGATCTGATACTTATCTTTGCAATCTTTATTATTATAGATTCACTATAAAACCCTGTGAGGTTCTATTACTTGCATCTGATCTGATTAGCATTTATTGCTGCTTTATGAGCCCTGTGAGGTTCTAATGCCTTAACTATCGTAATCATTTCTTGCTGCGTCTTGAACCCTATGATGTTATACTACCTTGATTATCATTCCTTGGATACTACCAAACTGGCCTTAATTTATATCTACCCATTCTTGTGGGAAAACCCCTATAAGGGTTTGTTTCTATTTCTATACTAACTGTGTTGTGTTATTGAAATTTGTGAATTATTTTACATCTCATTTGATTATCTATTCATTGATCTAGACACCCCTATGAGGGTTACGTCCTGATTCTGTTTCTATTTCTTGTTTGTCCTAGTGCCAGCACAACTAAAAAAATGCCTTTTTGCGACGGAATTTGTGATGGAAAAAATCCATTGTAAAATCTTTGGTAGCATTAATTTGCAATAGATTTTTTTGCGATAGAAATTTCTGTTGCAAATCTGTGATAGAAATTTCTGACACAAATTTGTGACAGAATTTGCAACGGATTTGGTGTTTTGCGACGGATTTTTCTATCATAAAATTTTGCAATAGAATAATCCGTCACAAAATTCGTAATTATATTTAAAAAATAAAATTGCGACGGAAAAATTTTGAAAAGGTTTTTAAAAAAAATGTACAGGTCCTATCAAATTAAAACCTATAATTACCCAATATCAATAACTTTTTGTATTACCTACTAATCATCCCCTACACTAATATTTAAATATTAATTTACATAAAGTCAATATAATTTCATATCACAATAAAAATCAAGCCCAATAATATAAAATTGTTCAATATATAAATCAAGCCCTAACTAAAATATAAAATTTAAAAAATAATGCCAAAAAAATTATCTTACAAGGCTGATACTGATTTTTATGTCTTAAGATATCCAAGCCTGCAATATTAAAATAAAAACAAAATTACAATAATAAAAAAAAAGAAACATAAACTAAACTAATAAACAATTCAACATAATAAACCAATATATAAATTCAATACATAACCAAATCATAATTGAGCACAAAATTCATAAAATATAAATTTAAATCCTAATAAAACATATAATTTACAATATATATAAATCTAACAAAATCTAACAAACAATTCAATATAATTGCATAATCTAACAAATGTAAATCTAACACATTATTCAATATAACCAAACATACATCTCATTATAAACCAACATATAATTTAATATAAGTCCAACATATAACTCAAATCCTAATCACACATATAATTAATAAAATCTAACGCATAATTCAATATAAATGCATAATCCAAACACATATAAATCGAACATATAATTCAATATAATCAAACACACATCCAACATAAACCAACATATAATTGAATATGAGTTCAATATATAACTCAAATCCTAATCAAATATATGATTCACAAACTATAAATCTAACAAAATCTAACACATAATTCGAAGTAAATGCATAATCTTAACACATATAAATCTAATATATAATTCAATATAATCAAACACACATTCAACATAAACCAACATATAATTTAATATAAGTTCAACATATAACTCAAATCCTAATCAAATATATAATTCACAAAATATAAATCTAACAAAATTTAACGCATAATTCAAAGTAAATGCATAATCTTAACACATATAAATCTAATACATAATTCAATATAAACAAACATGTATCTCATCATAAACCAACATATAAATTAATATAAGTCCCTCATATAACTCAAATACCAATGGCATATATAATTCACAAAATATAAATATAACAAAATCTAAAATTTAACATATAATTCAATATAAATGCATAATCTAAACACTTATAAATCTAATGCATAATTCAATATAATTAAACATACATTCAACATAAACCAACATATAATTTAATATAAGCCAAACATATAACTCAAATTCTAATCAAACATATAATTCACAACCCTAAGTATGACATGATTTAACTTAGGAAACTTATATTGTTGTTTTTGGATATGTAAATTCAGAATTTTATTTTCACAAAAATTATGAAAAGAAATAATGATGTTGTCTTTAGTTATATTTGTATTCATTGGCATGTTCCCAAATCGCATTCATGGGCTTCTCAAAAATATCTCTAAGAGGACAAACATATATTTATCTTCCATAAAATCCAAATTGCCCAAAAAAGAAGACTCAACATAATGAGTAGCATCATTTCAATTGAAAACAACTAATAACATTTGTAAATACATTACATAATGACACACAAACACTCCCCCTTATGCCCATCATCATCATATAAGCAATGACAAATCAATCAGCTATAAATGAGAAAGCTCCACCCCTTCTCCCAACAACCCACCCTCCTTCACATTTCCACAAATTCTAAACATTTCTAATGTATTGTACTAAAAATATATGTGAAATCAAAATAAGGTATGCAAATTTACCTCTAAATGCTTCACATAACTCAATACTTACAGAAGATTTCCACCACCATCAAGATAGCCTACAACATTAGGTACATGTTACAAGTTCATATATTTAATCTTAAATCATAATTCCATAAACTAAATTAAAATTTAAAAATATAATATAATTCAATATATATTAACATAAAATTTAACTCAACCCAAAATTCTAATAAAATTTTTAATTCAAATAAAAACATAACTCTAACAAATATAACAAAATTTAATACAAATATAAAATTTACCTAAAATTTTAATTAATATATAAATTATTATTTATGTTAAATCAAATTACATTACTAATAAATAAATCATTTTGAGTTTAACTAACACATAAATCAAATTTTAACTAACTTGAATATTTTAACTAAAACATAATGGGGATAACTAAAACATAACCAAATGTTTTAACTAAAACACAATCAAACATAATCAAATTTTGACTAAAACATAATCAAACATAATCAAATTTTAATATAATTATGAAACTTACCAAAATTAATGGAGATGGAGTGAAATATAAATTCTCCAAACCTAAAACATTAGACAAACAACAACATTAACTTTTTTAAAAATTAAAACTAATTTTTTAAAAAAATAAAAAATAATATTTTAGGGCAGATCTAACTAGCTACCAGTTGGCCAAAAGTTGGTGCATGCCAGCAACAATTGGTGCGTACTAGCTTGCTACTGGTGCACTGCTAGCACACTAGTAGTAGCTATTGGTTGCACTTGCTAGCTGGCCGGCGTTAGCATCCATCGACCGGCCGATTTAACAATTAAAAAAAATGAAAAAAAGAAGAAGGGGAAGGGAAAGAAAAAATTTTGATTTTCAAACATTTGTGTGTGGGGGGAAATAGGGAATGAGGGCTTTAATTTCTCCCATTCGATAATTTGTGATAGATTTAAATTCGTTGCAAATGATTTTTTTCTTACTTTTTTCACTTTTGTGACAAATTTTTCCATCGCAAATATTTTTTTTTATTTTTTTTATTTTTCTTTTCAATTTTGAGACAAATTTTTCCATCACAAAAGTTTTTATCCATCACAAAATTTTTGTTTTGCAATGGATTTTTCTATCGCAAACATTGTAATTTTGCAACGAATTCGAATCCATTGCAAAATTTTGAATTTTTTCAAAAATTCACGATGGATTCAAAATCTGTTGCAAATTTGCTATTTTGCGAAGGAAAAATATGTCACAAATGTTGTAGTTTTGCGACAGATTCAAATCCATTGCAAAAATTTCCATTTGCGACAGATTTTTTCATCGTAATTTTATTTTACTTCTTGCAACAAAAATTTTGCAACGGATCTAAATCTATTGCAATTTGCGATGGAATTTTTCCATCACAAAATAGTATTTTTTTAGTAGTGCAGAACTTTTGTCTGTTATAGGTTATCTAATTGTTCTATCATCAAAACTGTTCTATTATCTGGTTGCCTTGTTATCCGATCATTCCATTATTTGTTCATTCAATTATTTGAGTTTGAATTTGATTGGTGTGATGGATTTGTTCTGTCAGTAATTTGTTGTGTACCAAGCTGTTATGCTTAGGTAAGTTAGTTTGATTGGTATGTCATGAATCTGTTCTGTCAGTAATAGGTTATGTACCAAGCTAATATGCTTGGATAAGTTTAGTACTATGTTATCGTGTTTGGGTAAGTTAGTTTTTTTGGTATGTCATTAATTTGTTTTGTTAGTAATAAGTTCTGCACCAAGCTGATATGCCTAGGTAAGTTGTGTACCAAGCTGTTATGCTTGGGTAAGTTATGTACCAAGCTATACTTGGATAATATCTGTACCAGGTTATCATGTTTAGGTAAGTTCTGTACTAGGTTGTCACACTTAGGTAAGTTCTGTACTAGGTTGTCACACTTAGGTGAGTTTTGTACCATGTTGTCACACTTAGATAAGTTTGTACTGGGTTGTCAAGATCGGGTAAGTTATGTACCAAGCTGATATGCTTGGGTAAGTTATGTACCAAGCTATGCTTGGGTAAGTTTTGTACCAAGTTATCGTGTTTGGGTAAGTTTTGTACTAGGTAGATATGCCTGGGTAAGTTCAGTTTGATTTGTATAAGTTTGAACCAGGTGGCATGCCTGGGTAAGTTTAGTTCGGTTTGGTTAGTATAAGTTTGATCTGATATGTTTAGATAAGTTTTGTACCAAGTCAATATGCTTGGGTGAGTTCTGTACCAAGTAGTTGTGCTTGGGTAAGTTTAGTTAATCAGTATGAATTTGTTCTGATATGTTTGGGTAAGTTTAGTTTAGTTTGATCAATATAAGACTGTTATGACATTTGTCCATACTTTGATCATTCAACCGTATTCTAACTAATAGATTGTTTTCAGACTATCTAACTATTTCTTAACTGTTCGACTATATCCTAATATGTTCTATTTGACTGTTGAACTATGATCTGTTAAGTTGATTAATCCTCAATAGATCCCTATTGCATGTGATTACAATTATCCCTCACTAAGTCCTTCGAACTTAGTCCCCCATGTACCTTAATTTTCCAAGCAGGATCAGGTGATGGACTTGGACTTCAGTCTTGGGTTGGTGAATGGAATTTTGCTATAGAATAGATGTGTGTATATGTATATGGGTTTCCTTAAGTGCTAAGATTTATCTTAGAAATATTGTGATATGTAAGACTAAATTATGACTTAATGCATGTACAAATTATATTGGATGTTATACGAACTTTGATGGTAGGTACTTCGTGTTTTGATGAGGTTTGTTAAGTTTGAAATGTGCTGCTATATGTTTTTGATAAATTTTGAAATTTTTTTTGAGGGACTTATTGAATGTATTGCTTATTTATGGGCTTGAATTAAGATTGAGCTGGAGTGTGCATCAACTTAGGCGCTATTTTGAGAGGGGGCACTACACAAATAATGTAGATGTTGAATTAAATAAACAAATGAGATGTGAGAGGTCATATATATGGTGTAATCCCATAGAAGGAGAAAGAGATTGGCTTAAATTGTTCTTAAACTTGGAGGCACAATATCTTTTTAAGAGTTGCTAAAAATAAATAGAACATGATGCTCAAGTTTCAAAAAGGCAACACAAAAATGAGGTTACTAAAATCTTATCAAAATATTCTTTAAAACCCTAATGAATTCCCTATTGTTTATACTTCAATATTTGTATGTAGTTTTTATATATTAATCATTTAGCTTGATGAATGGTAGTTTAGATATCAATTTTATTGGATGCATATTTTACTTTTTAACTAACCATTAAGTAAATTGCTTATATTTTAATATACTTACTATATAAATTATGTTTACATTGTCAATTCAAGTTAGCGACTATAAAGTATTGCAATCTAGAAAGTAGACTTATATATTTTCATTGGACTATTCTTTGGTTGTATGTTTCCTACCAAAGAGTTTTTCAATTTATGAAATGTCCCGGTTTTTATTATCAACTTTGATATATGAAATACTTGGTTTTATTTAAATGAAATTCATAATATTTGTTGCTACTATTACTACTCAAAATGATAATTTATTTTTTATTTTTTGTCTGCCTTTTTGATAATCGTTTTAATTAGATATAAATATTAAATAATTCATAAAATAAATAATATAAAATTTATTAAGTCACGTGCAGCGCATGTACATCTTTCTAGTTTTATAAAATTAATCAATGATATCTTCATTTAATGAATAATTGGCTTTTCTTTAAAAGAATATTATCATTATTGACACAAAAGTTTATTCTTTCAGAGACAACTAAGGTTGGTGGGACTGTCAAAACTAAAATTATTTGTTTATGTATAACTTTTATGATGACCTTCTTAGCAGGCTACATAGATAGCATATTATATGAATAAACGAATCACAAGTTGATATTACATACTTTCTAGTATTTCAACTTTCCCTTTATGGTTCTAAACATTTCTGAGTCTCCAAAGGAAATTAATCAAACTGCCCACTAAAAATAAAATGACATACCTCAGGATGGCATATGCAGCTTTAGTTTCTCTTATGCATAACCTGGAAGAACTCCAACATCATGCTCGATATTCGATGATTCTTAACAAGGACCTGATCAAATCTCTACGTGAAATGATTAGCTTTTGCAAGATTTTCTAAAAGACTGTTCCCAAAGAAGAAGCAAAGAGATTGAAAGTTTGGAGGATCAAATCAAGTGTGCAGCCTATGCCTTAGAAGATATCATTGAATCCCATATGTTGGACTGTACACTTGCAAAATCTGCAACTGAAAGGGATAAAACTTCTGCAACTTTTTGTCAAGATATAAAGAGGCTGGTTGAAAAATCGATTCCATCAAGAAAGAGCTGATGAAGATTAAAGAGAAAAGGACAAGAAAGATCATGCGCCTAAAAGTTCTAGCGTGGCTAGTTCAACAAGATCTCATTGTAGTGGGGACTATACCATGGTGGGACTTTGATAAGAACTTAATTCAAATAATGGATGAACTTACCAAATAGAAAGTTGGTTAGGCAATCTTTCCCATTGTTGGTGTGAGAGGAATTGGTAAGACAATGCTTGCTAGAAGTATTTATGATAGTCTATTTATTGTGGAAACACTTCCATGTCCGCGCTTGGCTTATAGTATCACAAGAATAATGTTGTAACTTGGAATGATCAAATCCTAATAATGAAATAATAGTAAAGAAAATTCAATATAATTAACAACAAGATTTAATGTGGTTCGAAATGTGTCTAATCCACCCGACGAAAAAAAGAATTTTATTGATCTCAAATTAAGTGTAAATACAAACTTGAATCTCACAAATTTCACAAGAACACCTAACACCTTTATTCTGAACTTCGTCTCAAGAAACTATCTTAAAAGTAGTTAAAAATCCTTGTGTAGGTATCTCATCTATTTTGACTTAGAAAAAAGTACTTAAATATCGTGAAAAAAATGAGATTTGGCCCATGGGCCAAGTGTCGTACGCCAAGGTGTGCATAAATTGCATCCCAATACACATAAATTATCTCACAAACAACTTTCACC
>JACGDI010005459.1:2772-35850 GCA_014898725.1 Jacaranda copaia | reverse complement strand
TAAGTACTTTACCAACATCGTATTTCTAATAAGTGGTAAACCAATCTTTACATGGGCACATGTGGTAGGAGCAACCACTATCTAAAATCTACTTAGTGCTTAGTAAACTCTCTGTAATATTGAGAACACGATTACCATTAGACTCATCCTCAGCAATTCCTACAAAATCATCCCATTTCTAATTAAAAGTTTCACTTGCTTCCTTTACCTTTTCTTATTCTAGATAATTTTGTTTCTAGTGCCTCTTTCCACCATCTCAAAAATACTTGTCACCATTTCTAGGCTTGGTTCAAGACTTTAATCAGCTTTTACTCCTTCCTCTTTCTCTCGGTCTCCCTTTCACTAGCAATTCCTCCCCACTTTCACCATCATTACTACCCAAGACATGTTTTCTCAACTTGTTGGAATTCAGTGAAGCCTTCACATCCTCTATTGGAATTGTATCTCATCCATACAGCAAAGTAGTGACCAAGTGCTCAAACGATTTGGGTAAAAAACACAAGAGAATCAACAATTGATCTTCATCTTCAATTTTAACATCTATACTAGCAAACTTCAGAATTACTTTATTGAAATAATCAATATGCTGAGTAATAGATGTACGTTCCTTCATTCTTAGCGTGTATAACCACTATTTCAAATACAATCAATTTGTCAGGGACTTCATCATATAGAGACTCTCAAGCTTTGACCATAGTCCCACTGGCACACTTTTCAAGCAACCTCTCTCAATACGCTATCTACCAATGATAACACCAAGGTACTAAAAGCCTTCACCATAAACTCATCCTTTTCCTTCTCTATCAACATTTTCAGTAAGAAATCTCTATCTTTTAACGCTTTCTATAAACCTTGTTGATGCAAAAGGATGTAGACCTTTATCTTCCAAAGCCCAAAATCATTCTTCCTATCAAATTTCTCTATTTTGTATTTCATAGCTGTCATCTGATCAAACCTTTCTCTAATACCAATTTGTTGTAACTTGGAACAATCAAATCCTAACTATGAAATAATAGTAAAGAAAATTCAATGTAATTGACAACAAGATTTAACGCAGTTTGGTTATATGCCTAATCCACCCAACAAATAAAAGAATTTTATTGATCTCAAATCAAGTACTAGTACAAACTCAAATCCCACAAATCTCATGAGAACACCCAACACCTTTGCTCTAAATTTCATCTCAAGAAACTATCACCAAGTAGTTAGAAACCTTCGTGTATGTATCTCATCTATTTTATCTCAGAAGAAAGTACTTAAATATCACAAAAAAATGAGATTTGGCCCACGGGCCGAGTGTCGTGCATTGGGGCGTGCATAACTTGTGTTCCAACATGCACAAACTGTCTTGTGTTGTGCTACTATTTATATCTTGCATCGAGGGTTAAACAACTTGTGCCCCAGCTTAAAGTTTCTATCCTTCATGTGCTGCTGCTGGGCGTTTCATATCTCGTGCGTCATAGCACACAAACCTTGTGCCCCAACGCAAACTTACTGTCCTCCATACACCTAAGCACATATTGCTTTGCACTAAGGTGCACAGAGTCCCTATTTTTCACCCAGTTGCAAGCTGTGGCGCGCCTTGCTTCACGCTTCGGTAGGATGTCGCATGTCGAGGTGTGTTCTTGAGCCCATTTTGACCCCTTACTTTGTTTTGCTCCATTTTTCTTTCATAGCTCATCAATTAAGCCCAAATTTCAAAGCAAAATCAACAAATATTATGTGAGAGAAGTTATTCATAGGCTTCAACTTGATATGAGAGTTTCTATTGAGAAACACATAAGAAAGACACAAGAATTTAGTGACATTCATTGGTGAAATGAGTCAAATGATAGATTATGAATCAGGAGAATAATTATACAAAAGTTTATGTGGTAGGAAGTATTTAATTGTCATGGATGATATGTAGAGCAATGAGGTATAGACCAAGTTAAAGACATTTTTGCCAGATAATAGTAATGAAAGTTGAATTATTGTAACTATGAGGCTTGCTAATGTGGCTGAAGAATTTGGCTCTGCTACCCTTTCTAATTGAGCTTCTTAGATGCAGATGAAAGTTGGGACCTAATTTGCAAACATGTATTTGGGGAACAAGATTGCCCTCCAAAACTAGAGGAAATTGGAAAGGAGGTTCTTAAGAAATGCAAAGAACTTTCTCTAGCTATTGTCGTAGTTGGGGGACTGCTTTCCTAGTCTAATAGAACTCAAGAATGTTGGGAACAAGTTGCAGAAGATATAGACACAATCATAAACACTAAAAATGATGAGTATTGTTTGAAGATATTATATATGAGTTATAGCCACTTGCCTATTCATCTTAAACCATGCTTCTTGTACATGGGGATTTTTCCTGATGATAGTTATATTAGTGTCTCTAAACTCATCAAGTTATGGAGACTGAAGGAGTTTTAGAATCCATTAAAGGAAAAAGCTTGGAAGAGGTTGCAGAGGAGTACTCAGAAGATCTTATTTATAAAAATCTCATTTTGGCTTGTCGAAGGGGGTTTCTTAGTGAATTAAAAGGTTGTAGGATGCATGATCTCCTAAGGGACTTATGTTTGAGAGAAGCCCATAAAGAGAACTTATTTTGCGTGATAGGGATTTATAGCCATGCCATTTCACCAAACGTGGAAAGCGAGCGCCGTCTCATTATTCACCAGCACCAATTGGAGAACAGATGTTGCCCTGAAGACAATCATGCCTTGCATTCATCACGAATCTGCTCTTTGGTTTGCAGCACTAAATGGTTTCCTTCACGGCTTGCAGCTAGATTCAGATTGCTTAGGGTATTGGATGCAGTTGACGATTTATTTGCAGAAGATATTCCTGAATTGGTTAACTCGGGTACCTTGCTTTCCGGATTGATACTAATTTAAATGCCGTACATTTGCTCATTCAGTATCTCAGTAAATTAAAGACTTTGATTGTTGAATCTTCTGCAACTACGCCTGTATTTCTACTTGCCACAACTTAGGCATCTTAAGTTTACTTCAATTTGCTTGCCTGATCCCCCAGCTACCTAAACAAGGAGGCAGAATTCTCGTGTTCTTGAAAATCTAGAGACGCTGTCCTATGTCATAAATTTGAGGTGTACAGAGGAGGTTGTTAAGAGAATTCCAAATGTGAAGAAATTAAGACTTTTCTGTGAGGATGCGTCCACTTATGGTGCAGAATGGTCATACTATTGTCTCAACAATCTTGTCCATTCACACAAACTTGAGACGCTAATGTTAACTTGTGTAGCAATTGATACGGTTTATCCAAGGAAGCTCAACTTACCACGTTCGCTCAAAAAGTTGACTTTGCTCTGTTGCTTATTTCCTTGGAAATATACGACTATCATTGGTTTGTTGTCAAATCTTGAAGTACTCATACTTCAAAAGAATGCCTTTGATGGTGAAGAGTAAGAACCAAATGAAGGAGAGTTCCCTCAGCTGAAATTCCTTCTTATTTCCTCTGCAAGTCTAGAATACTGGCATGCTGACAGCACCCACTTCCCGAGACTTGAGATCCTGATTCTTTATGGGTGCTGGAAATTTAAGGAAATCCCATTTGATATTGGTGAAATTCCAACTCTTAGAGTTAATATCCTTGTGCTTGTGCAGTTCTTCTACTGTTGCTTCATCAAAAGAAATACTAATAGAGCAGAATAGCTTGGGAAATGATGATTTTTATGTTAGCGTCGATGATTGGATGGCAATTAACAAAAGGCTTACATTTAATCCTCCTCTGTATGTCCTCCCAGCTGGGTAATGAGACTTCCCACTTCACATATATGACCTATTTTTTATATTGATATCAATTACTGAAAGTATCAATCTAAAGTTCTTAACTCTATTTCCTTTTTTTTTTTTTCAGTGTAACGCAGTTAGTAAGGGCTCGGACAAGTCAGAAACAAGAAGCAGAATATCTTCCAGAGGATCCTCCAAAACCATGGTCTGTAGAGGTTGGCAGTAACCTCATCTAACATGCATTGACTCATTTCTCAACATTTGAGGGTGAATAGTCCCACCAAACGTTTCCACAAGGAGGGCTCAGCCAGTCCGTTTCCATTTGGTAATTTTATAACATTTTACGGATCCTTGTATGACAATGATATAATTCTGATTATAACAGCTTTAGGCATTGTAGTGATTACAGTCATGGCCGAGAAAGGTCTGCATCCTTGATAATGTCCATTCACAACATTGAGATTGCAGCTAATGTCTCTATGCTTCTCTTGTTTGTGACATTAATCAGGTTCTCCAGTTACGTTGGTTCCAATAGCCAAATACTTGAGATAGCCAGGAAATGCCACTTCATGATGCAAAAAGATTAGTTCTAAATATTTGCATTAGTGTTCAGATTCTATTTATTCTAGCTAGCAAACTAATTCTCCTCCTTTTTTGCCACTTATGAAAATACAATTTCTTTGTGCTTCTATCAGATTGAGAATTTATATGTATGAAAGACTTGGAAGGGAGGGCTGATACAGAGCTGGAATTGAGCTGTTATATTCTGCTACTTGAAAGTGAGTCAGAACTGCCAGTGATGACCTTTTTATAAAATTTATTTTGAACACAAAACCTAATAAAATCCACCTAAACCCAATCCATTTGGACCAACTTCTAAACTTATAGAGCCAACCCAACCCAGTAGGGATTGGACTGAACCATGGGTTTGAACCCCTTGCCGCCTTTAGTCAAGGGAAATGTTTGCATCCATAATGTCCAATTGCATATATCAATCTTATGTTGCTCACGACTATGGCTACTATTGCTACTATACTGTGATGGCTCACTGCTCTAATTTGATTCAAATGTTCAAAGACATGCCACAGACTCCTCCTAGATGATGAACTCAAAATCTTAATGGCAAAACTTATTGGACTCAAGGACTGGTGGACTGGAGCGATAGCTCATTACCTTTACAAATTCCACAGTAGGTTCAGAAAATTTCATAGTGCCAGAGGGTAGCTCTAAATTTCAGCATTAGAGTTCATTCTAATTGTTCTAGCAAGTTAATAAACTAGTTTTCCTCTTTTCTGCTAGCTTGGCCTATTCAACAATGTGAAAGAGGAAAAGTGAATATTTAACTGGTATTCATCAATATTTCTTTTTTTGTTTGTTAGATTTATCAAGAGCCCTGTTATGAAATTAACCAAGAATTGGAAACATAATCCACAAGTGACATGATCAATTTCTGTGGTTCACTCAAGTTCAGCTACCTCCGTGGTTGAGGAGGAGAGGATTTTACTTGAAACACACAGAGAATAAGGAAATTACAAAGTGTTTTTGATAGAAGTCACTTTTGAACCTCCATTGATCATATTAGCCTCAGGCCTATCAATATCCTACTCAGGCCTTAAGAGAAGCTAAAACATGTCTCGGCTACAAGAGAAAAATATTTTTCATGGTCGTCAACCATGAGCTTTCAAAATGAAATGGCTCCGTTAGTTTCTGTGCATTATTGTGTCTTTGGTACCACCTCCTTGCATGTGGGCTTAAATAATTTTGAAGAGGAAGGATAAGTTTGGAAGAAGAAGTATACAGGAGAGCACACATTTCTTTCTATTACAAATGATAGGAGAATATAACACCTATTCATGCATGCATCTTCCTAACTACTACAGAAACTAATATAAATAGCAACACACTCTTTTTGGCTATATAGAAACTATGACTTTACCATCTAGAAATTACACATACATTAATATATTTGTCTTGACCCTTCAAGTATTAAGATCAATGTTTCCAACTGTAACAGTTATTTGCTCTCCATTGGACACTGGGCTTCCATACCTTTGTTGCTTGAAGTTGAAGCAGAATCCACTGGTCTTTCAATGTCTTGAAGCTGGAATAGTGCACGCCACTCCTCAACATATGCTGCTTTATCATGATCCAGAAAATGGCCATTCGTGTTGCTGACAAAGTTCAAGAACTCGTTCTATTTTACCAAGAAGGAGAAATGCTTTGTGGACACTCTTCTCCCATTTCTCTATGGCATTGAGGTGACATGGTAGTTATAACATGCGGTAAATTGGTAAGACAAGTTGCCAAAATATCAGCAACCATGACAGATAATTGCTTGAAGAATTCGTCATCTGTTGGCTCATTTTCCCCTTTGTGAGACAGCAAAATAGTTTCGCTGATTTGGTACATTGAATTAGCAGCTATAACTTTAGCTGGTCAGTTGAGAGGATTTTCCACAAGGGAATCTTTCACTTCTCTCTTGAACTTCATGATGGTCCTTTCAGCTTTGCTGGAGCGCTCTTGTAATATATCCTTGGAGTTTTTGCATTTAAGAAATGTTCTTCTGAGATCAGTTTCTTGCCACTTCCCATGAAGTGCAACTCCACCCCAAGCATAATCCGCTGCCTTTCTGGTGATCAAAAGTTGTGAATTTGTATCAAGGGTTTTATCCACAATCTTTGCGAAGGAAATGCCTTTGCTCACTGACTGCTTAGCCTTCTGATTTGCAATATTTGGAAGTATGAGTGCTGTGGTTGTAAGAGTGACCACAGGCAGAGTCCAGCGATTGGGGGGTTCTTGAGAGTGTAGACTTGGAACTTGGATGCTATCAAATTCTCTTACCCCATTGAAGTTGCTGAATTTTTTTAGAAGAAATATCAGATTTCGGAAAATCATGTGTTGCAAAAATTGCTTTTTTAGTCCCATAAAATAGGGGTTCGCAAAAATGGTCCTTCACTTTATAAGAATTTTAAAAATATTCTAAATTTTAAAATATATTGCAAAATTGGTCCCAAAGTCCATGGTCACATGCCCTGCAAGTGACTAGTAGCCAACTCTTTGAAAGGAAGATCATGTGCAAAGTTGCTTTTTCAAACCCACAAGATAGGAAAGTTTGCATAAATGATCTCTCACTTTATGAAAATCTAAAATGCATATGAATATTTTTTAAAGAAAAAATTATAATTAATCTTAAAAACTTATTTATATTATAAATTTAATAGAGATCACTACATGCGGTTGTTAATCAGTGTCTTCGAAAAGAGAAAAAAAACATGCAAACACGCGTGGGGCAACAATTTCTTGTTTGCAATTTCCAAATCCAAATTACTCATTTCCTATCCCAAATCCTAAATTCCATTTAAAAAGAAAATTCTCTCTAATTATTTGTTGCTTTTCTTTTTCATTCCCTTGGTAAAAGGGATCAAATATTAAACAAAATGAAACAAATAAAGAATACCCATTTTACATAAAGAGAATAATTCAATTATTTTATCATAAAAAGCTCTCAATGATTTAATTCAAATAATCGTCCCATGCTCATATATCAATAAATTTAAACAAATTATCAACAAGAAATTCCATTTAAAAAAATTACTTTTTAAAATTTCCTAAAATGCAGGACCATTTTTGCAGATCAAGGGACTATTTTTGCATACCCTCATATTTTGTGGGATTAAAATAATAACTTTTCTAGTGATCTTCCCTCTAAAAAGAGCTGACTAACGTGATGCACAGTGCACATGACCAGACAATGAACCAATAATCTTGCTAGTTAGTAGTTCAACTGGTTCGATCACTGGTTGATCTAGTATGATGTAATAATTATATTTAATTTTATAAATATACATAATATTTTAATATTACCAAAAATAAAACTTTCAATTGATATATAAAGAATATTATTTGAAAAAAATTTCAACTTACTTATTTTCAATAATATTTTTTAAAAAATAATACTATTTCGCAATTAGTCAACTATAAGTAAATAAAAAATAATGTTTCACATTAATTTAAATAATAATTTGTTACTTATTTCAACTCCAAGTAAAAATAAATTCTTCTGCACTAAATATTCCCTATAATTTAAAAGAGATTAAACAAAATAAAATAACAAATTAAACATAAGCATTCACATATAACTACCACTTCATTAAATTTCAAGAAAATAAATTTATGTTTCAAAAAATTACATATTCAAAATCTTTAATCATCATCTTTAATTCATAATTTATGTCTTCTTCTTTACTTTTTCTATTTTTTTAAAAAAAATTAAAATTTTCAAAAAAAAAAAAACGTGAACCAGTTGAACCAATCCAATTTTGACTGGTTTTGACCTGTTTAACTAATTTTTGACCGATTTGACCACCACCGATTTTTATACTTCAATCAGACTAGACTAACTTTTGGTCGCTAGTTTGATCAACCGGTCTAATCCGATTTTCAAAACCTTGGGAAAAACTGTTGGAAAAGAAAGTTTGAAAGGAAACTTATAATAAACTTCAACCACACGCATGATTATGTATAAATCATATAAAAGGGATGCAGACACTTTTGTAATCATTTAGTTACAAAGAACTAAATATTAGCTGTTGGATATTTTGTATTAAGAAATATATAATTTCATTCAAACAATTTAATATTTATTTTGTTTTATTTTGAATGCTTAATTTACCCTTTGTTTAATTATTATTTTTTTATCTCAGATGTACCCTTTTTTGACAAAACGAACAAAAATTTTGAATTGTTTTGATTTTACATATTCTATAATATTAAATAATAACATATCTAAAATATATAATTAAATTTAATTGAATTTATTTGTTAATTAAGATAAAAATTAAAAATAAATAAATCTATCTTCCTAACATTATAATTTTAATAATTTTAATTGATATCCTCAATAATGTTAAAAAATAATTTAATAAATTTATTTAATAACTCAATATAAATTAAATAAAAAAATAAAAATAAAAAATTAAAGTTACAACATTTTAACAATATAATTTAATAAGTTTAAATATATACTTAATAAGATTAAGATAACAAATATATATAAAATAATTGAATCAATTTTATATATTAACTAAAAATAAAATAAACCAAGACTAAAAGAAAAAAAAATTCTTCTTCTTTCTACCCCATAACCACCACCACCCCACCCCACCCCCAAACTACCCACCCGGCGAGCCCCTTTCTTGTCTATAGCTGAGCTGACCAAAGCCAGCAGCCGCCTGGCCAAGTTAGCAACTAGCAGCTAGCAACCTGGCCACCCCGGCCATGGCGGATCCGATTTTGATAGGTGGATGGGCGGGTTTGTATCTATCTATCTATCTATCTATATGTATGTATCTTTTTTTTTTTATTTGAAAAAAGTAGGATATAGATGTATGTATATATGTGTGTCTAATCCACATGTATATGTATACATATAAATAGTTATAATATTTTGAATACATATTTGAAAGAGGATTGTTGTGTTACTTAATTTTTATAATTTTTTAATTGATTTTTTAAAATTTTTATTAAGGATTTATTTTTCTATTAATTTTAAGAACTATATGTTAAATAAATGATCAAATAAACAAGAAAAGAGTGCTCATGATATTTGATTTAAAAAGAGCTAATTGTTTAAGTCTTGCTTTGTTTTTTTAATCAAAACAAAGAGACACTTGGCACAATACAAAGTAATAACATGATAATAAATAAAACAAATTGAATAGGATTGTAGAAAATTCCATAAGGAGGACAGCATTTTCTTGGAAGTTAATAGCCATTTAGGTGAAATCACAAAAGTCCTTGCCGAACATGAAAAATATGAATTCTAAATTTCCAATGACAATTAATGATGATCAAATTTGCTGGCAAATATAGAGGCACAACCACATCAATTTTAAATGATGATAACTCTCTTAAAACAAAGTTTTTTGTATGCCAATGACATATTACTGGATAGCTCCAGTCTAGCTTTTTGAACACAATCTCATTTAAAAAATTAGATTATTCAAAAAATTATTATAGAAAGAACGCAACCTATTAGCTTTAAAAAGGAGTTTGAGACCAAAAAAAAAAAAAAGGAAAATGGAATTTGGTCTTGTATCAGACTATACAACAAAAAAACTAATAAAAGTCTTATTTTGTTCTACTTTTTAGCTATTTTGAAGTTACTGTTAGGATTGTAACTTGATGTCAATAGTCAATACACTTGTAACGATAGGTGTTAACGCCGAAACTTGCCACTTAAGTAAGAACAAACCAAATAATACTAATAATTATGTATTGGTGAGTAAATGCAATTTTTTCCTTTTCCGGGTTTAATACAGTTGTTACTCAAACTCAGGTTCATTACATGCTTTCATCGACTTGCAAAAAAATAAGGTAAAATAATGTGCATGATCTAAAAGAGAATAGGGTCCCAAAAGGGTAAAAGACTCAAAGGAGTCAAACAGTATGTCAAAACAATAAATTAAAACTTCCAAATATAACTGAAATTTCATTGATAGTAGAAAGATAAATAAAAGAGACAAGAAAGTTATAGTAATCTAGCAAGCCTAATCCACTACCTAAGCCAAAGGATTTAGGATTTTGAACTTGCACTTTATTAATCAAACATATTAGAACAAATACAATATGCAATGCTATCTTCTCAAAAACTCACAGGCTGTAGTAAACACTCAACAAGCTTAACTAAAGTTTGAGAAAGACAGTCTATAGAACAATGGAATAATCATTGTCTCACAAAATAGCACTCGCATACATATTACACCAAGCTTTCTTCCTTTTAAATAACTGACTACAAAATTCACAAGAACAATTCTGACAGTGTGGTTTCCTTTTGCATCAGCTCATTTTTCTCCTTGAATGGTGCAATGGTAAGATACCACAAATGCAGTATCTTATGCAGGAAGTTCTAGATTTGCTGCTACAGTTAATTACCATATAAACTACACTTGCCATAATAATTTCAATCAACTTGATTTAATGGAAAAATAGGCATAATCAAAACTTAAACTAGGAGGGGATCCTAACAATCTCCCCCTTTTTGATGATGCTGATTTTTGCTATTCTCCCTTTGTCTCAAGAAATTAGATCAAAGATTATAGAAGATGTTATCCCCTTATCAAAAAAACTTAAAAGCAAAATAAGCTAAAACAAGTGTGACAGAATCACATATTTCTTTCCTTGGCAACCAAAATGAGACATCATTGTTCTCCCCCTATCAACAAGCTTAAAACCGCATACTTCAAATGTTAGTAAAGTAACACATAGACTTAAAGCATTGTAGAGCAAATGATATAGTGTTTGAATTATGTCAATGAAAATGACTTACAAAGTGCATTGAATCTCATCAAAACTCAACAAGAGCAATGCCAAAGCAAGTTGCAAAAATAGCAAGCCTTAAAGACAGTTAGACCGATATGAAGCAACTCTTGGTGGCATTGCAAGCCAAACTCACTTGAAGGTAATTATGTCCTTATGATGTAATATTATTTTACTTGAATATTGTTTATATGGAATTTTAAGATATATGATAATCAAAATTAAGACTAACAAATTTAGAGTTATGAATATTGAGGCCTTATATTGTTGTTTTATTCGATTGTTTTACTTGTCATGTGAAATGATTGACAAAGTTGAGTTAAGTTACAAGAATTATAATTTTTAGAATTTTGCCATGCTTTATTTCAACAAATGAGTTCTCATATATGTAAATAATTGGGAGAACTTTTAGTTTGGAGATTATTATGGACTTTTCCATTTAAAGTCTTGTTATTAGAAAAAAATATGATATGATACATACTATTTAAACTTATTTGATAATATAGCTAACGAATTAAATGAAATGTATTTTTATATTCAACATTATCTTCTATAATATTTGGTGTAGTTTATGTTGGATAATCATTTAGGGGTAATCATTTAATCTTACGAAGATTTTTTAACATGAATTTATCTCAATAATTTTATATATTTTCTCATAATTTCTTTTGATAAATTTGATTCTTTTAGTACTCTCTATTCTTAATCTCATTTTTATTTTGGCAAAATACAATTGAAATTTACCATGCTTATTTTTCTTTGGAAATTAACCTTGAAAGATCATGATATACCATGCCTTGTATTCGAAAAGTATAACTCCATCCTTGTAGATGCAAGTTTTTTATCTAACTCCACATCAGATGAAGTAAAAGAGAATATACAATTCAAAAATCAAATATTTTTCATAACATCTTTTAGTAGAGAAATAAACTAATCACGCAATTCATTCCACATTTAAACCAAAGCAAGTTTGTTTATTTATTTTTTTTAATTTCCACATGAAAATATGTGAGACTCTATTAAATCTTATAGTATCACAATGGATGCTTTATATAACTTGCTTAATTAATAAGTCTTTGAGCACATGAGATTGTAAATTCTCTAACATAATAAAAAAATGAGATTAAAGTTTAAAATTTTTGGATATGACAATATTTGCTCGTATATATGATATTTATTGAAAAACATAGAGTACATATTTATTAAAATATTACTAACATTTTGATTGAAAAGAAATCATCTATCATCTTAGAAACTATAAAATGGTGAATATTTATGATCGGATTTTTTATGAATTAAATTGTTTTTATTCAAAGCTATGTTCAAAGAGAAATGCGAACTTAGTATTTATATGTTTTCCTCTCTTTCAATGATTTAATTGACTTTCTCATTTTCGTGGATTCTTTAATTTTTTCTATATATACATGTCTCTCTATAGTACTCTGTGCGGCATGTTTTCTCTTCATCTTATCTTGTCTTTATTGTCAAAATACATTTGCTATAAAAATATTATTAAAAAATTATTTCTTTGTATCTAAAAATATATGTGAAAATTTTCTAAATAACCATATACGATGATGTTTTAAATACATATCACAATATCCAATACCAAATC
The DNA here is from genome assembly GCA_014898725.1 of Jacaranda copaia. Classification (NCBI taxonomy): domain Eukaryota; kingdom Viridiplantae; phylum Streptophyta; class Magnoliopsida; order Lamiales; family Bignoniaceae; genus Jacaranda; species Jacaranda copaia. The sequence goes on along the minus strand of JACGDI010005459.1, from coordinate 23,187 downwards.
AACTAAATATGAAGTTGATTTAAGATAGAGGTTTATCTATTCACTATCATTTTAAGAACCCTTTACTAAAAAATGGAATAATGAAAACCTATGAGTTGAATAATAACTAAAATTAAATATATCTTAAAATATACTAGGGGCTTATTTGTTTATTTTTCAGACTTTTTTTCATATATGTTCAATATTTGTTGATGAATTATCAACAACTTATCATTATTTTCACCAAAATTTCAACTCATTTTCATCTCAAAATACATTCTCTAATAACTTATATATATCTTCTCCCAATAATATATATATCTTCTCTCACTATTACATTATTATTATTATTTCTCTCCATTTATAATCTTCTAAACCCTATATAATCATTACTTTTCTAACAAACTATCCAAATACAAACTTATTTTCAATAGCTAACTTTTCAAACTTTTAAAATGCTGAAAATGAAAACATAAAAAAAGCTCTTAATGTTCAAAAAAGATTATTTATATGTATCCTTTACAATATAATAATTAATAGTAGCCGACTATTGAATTCTTTCATTTTTTGGGTGATATTTGAAGAAGTTTTTATTTATAAATTTATTTTCTATCATTCTCATGAATTAAACTTGTTCTAGTTGTTATTCCATAATTTTAATTTCTATTTTTATTAATTGAAATTTTGTTTTGATTTTTCAAACTATGAATTTCAATTGTTATTTTTTGAAATAGAACTAAAAATTTGACTCAAATAATTTAGAGCGATTAATAAATTGATTTCATCTAAATTTAGATATATAAATAAAACTTATATTACTTATTTAATCTTAGATTTTTAATGGATTACTTGTTTTTAATCTAAAATTAGAAATAAAAAAAAAACCTTTGATTTTGTGCTCACTTTAGTCCATTTTTAGTTAAGCTAAAAATAGAGAAAGTTAAATTCTAATCAATTTTAAACCTTTAAATATCATTGCGTAAAAAAAATGATATTACTTTGTGTCTTTTTTTTTTGGTTAAAAAAATTGTAAAACAATATGTTAAAAATTGTTTTTGTTTAAAAAAATCAAGTATCCCTATCTAAAATTATTGAATTATAGACTCCACATTAGAAACTTCTGTAGTCTTCTTGCAAGGGATGAAATTGGCCATCCTCAAAAAATGATCCATCACAACACAAACGAAATCGAACCTCACTAAGGTCATGGCAATCCAAGCACAAAGTCCATGGACAATCTTTCAAAATATGCTCATAGGTTGGCAAAGCCGCAAAGGATTGTAAAGACCAGTATTTTAAGTCTAGCTTTTTGTAGTCTGGCATGCATGGCAACATTGTACTAATCTTCCAACTTCTCACTTCAGCTATGGCCAATAGTATCTTTCTTCAACTACAACTATAGTCTTATCTTTTCCAAGATGTCTAGTTAGTCCTCCTCCATGCAAATCTCTAGTAACTTTCTTATGCGAGGAAATGCGTGGAATATAAAGTCTATTACCTTTATAAGAAAGCTTTAAAAAATATGAATATCTTCAATGGACTGTTTACGTGTTGGAATACTGCCCCGCAACCAATTAGATTGGCATGTAAATTATTGCACTTGTGATACATTCTTGATTGAATGATATTCATTATTAAATGACCATCTTCATCTTATGTTTAATTTACTTCACTAGCATTTGATTACATTAGATCACATAAGAGTATGGGACTTGGTCATGACTGGGTGGTGATCATGAAACAAGTCTTACACCATCATGATCTTAAATCTAAGTCATAAAATCTTATGAGACAAAGTATTTAAGATTCAAATAGACTTGCACTAATAATTCATAAATTCAAGAAGTTGGATTTATGCATGGAGAATCCACTAGATAGTTGTAGTGGTAAGTTAGTAGTGACAAGTTCTGCAACTTACGTTAGTGTATATAATTAGTCTTTTAACTCGAAGATTCATGGTAACCTTGAATTTATGCCCTCATGCTTTGACTCTACCTAGACCATTTTGTGGGTTTTTCAAGTTGAGATTAGGTATGAGTTACTTAGATATAGAGATTTGTGATATCCAAAATGGGATTCGTCTTCTTGTCATTGTGAAGGGTGAGCGCATCTCCTATATATTTTATAATAATCAATTCCAAGAAATTCTTGCACAAAATAGTATGATAATTTGAAAATTGAGTTTTCCAAAAATAAGATCATAAAGGAAAATCGAACATTAGGAATAGAAACACAGTTATCAAGGTTATTAGGAAGCTAGCAAATAGCTTGCCCCATGCCTCTTTTGGGAGATAGGAGACCAAAGGATTGTATTTGCATGGCAAGCATAGAGCTAGAACGGTTCATCAAGAGTATATTCATTTTGGCTAATTAGTTGGGCTCCATGGGCTTGAGGTTGGACATCGACCATAGAAATTGGGTACTATTTAATTAATAAAGATTAATTGAATTGAATTATTAGTTTAAAGGAGTTTAAACTAATGTGAATATTTTGATGTTATAAATATCACAAGAGTTGTGAGGCCATGTCCAACAAATGGTAGAGCTTAATGGGTCATACACAAAAGTCTGAAGGAAATTCTATTTGATGAAGGGAATTTTCTAAGAGTTAGAAATATTCCTAGTGATCGAATTTGTGGAGGAAAATGGTTGGCTAATTTTTTTGTCATTTTGGCTAGATTGATTTAATTGTTAAATTGCTCAAAATAATTTAAGAAATTAAATTAAACCAATTAACTTAAAGAGTTAATTTAATTAGTGACATGTGACAATTAATTAGTCAAGTTAACTTAAGGAGTTACGTTAACACCTACTAGCTTAAGTAGTTAAATTAGTTGACTTAAGGAGTTAAGTCAAAACCAATTAATTAAATTAAAGAATTAATTTAACTAATGTGAGGAATTAATTTTGGAGAAAAATTCAAATGAAGGAGTTCATTTGGAGTGCATTTAGAATTTATTTGTATGACATTTCATGAGATGAAATGAAAATTCCAAATGAAATTCAAACACAGGGGAAATTCACATTTCACATGCAAGTGGCTTGCTTAGTTGGCACCCCTACCTCATGGAGGGTGTGATGTCAACTAGCATCACACATAATCCTCTAAAAATAGAGGAGTGGCCAGCCACTTGGAGCATTATATGCTATATTATCATTTTCCCACCAAAAGTGCAATCGACTCATGTGTTGAAGTTTCACACATTTTCCTCACCTCTCCCTCCTAAATTTGGCCTTCATCACTTCTTCATATTCAGGTGTTCCAGATCACTTGAGGTTGATTGGGATTTCCCTTGGATGTGTGGGTCATTCATTAGAGGCTAGACACTGAGATAGCTTTGCTCTTTATTAATCCACTGCAAGGCAGAAAGTTTGGGAGGCCTTTTCCAGACCTTTCCAGATTCATTTTTTGCTGAAAGTTTTAGTGGAAATTCTTCAAGGTGTTGGAGAGAGTCTATACAAATTTCAGCCAAATCGGAGGTAGTTTGATTGGGAAAAAGTTGCTGGAATGCTGCTATGCCAGGAGGAGACAGTTTTGAAGTGTTCAAGCTAATCTTCATTTCTACCTTGGATTTTAAGCAATCAAGGTACATATTCTTCTTTAAATCCATATTAACAATATGATTGGATCCTTGGGAGGAGTGTATTCAAGTTTTTATGTAGCTTTTATTGCTTTATTACTTGGATCCTTGGCCTACATTCTCCTTCATTACGTTAGCACTTCTCCCAAATATCTCCAAAATCTTCATCACCTTTATAATTGTCTTTTAAACATTCAAAGCCAATGATCACATAGCTAAGGGTTGTTAATAATACTAGTCATTGGCTCAAAGCATCTACTATTTTGTTCTCCATCCTGGACTTACGCTGAAGTTGATATGGAAATTTCACCAAAAAAATGATCCATCTAGCATGATTATCCAAATAAATTCCTCTTTGGCCTCCAAGGCACTTCAAAGCTTGATCATCAACATAAAGAATAAACTCTTTTCCAATGAAACAATGCTCCTAATGCTTTAAATCTCATATAACTGCATAAAGCTTTTTATCATGAGTAGACCACTTCTATCATGCTTCACTCAATTTTTCTCTAAAGAAAGCTAATGGTTGCTTTTCTTGCGAAAGAACAACTCCAACACCTAATCCACTAGCATCACACTCCACTTAAATGACTTTGTCAAAACTAGGCAAGGAAGAATTGGAACATTAGTGAGTTTCTCCTTGATGATATTGAAACTTCTCTCTGCATCTTCATTCTGCTGAAACATGCCTTTCTTCAAGAGATCAGTAATAGGAGCCGAAATCTTACTAAAGTGGTGAATAAATTTTTGGTCAAAAGTTTCCAATCCATGGAAGCTCTGCACTTCACTTACTGTTTTGGGTACTAGCCACTCTTGAATAGCTCACACCTTATCCTCATCAACATGAATACCAACAACATTGATGATAAAACCTAAGAATAGCAATTCAAGTATCATAAAACTACAATTGTTGAGGTTTATGTAGAGCTTATTCTATTGTAAAATAATCAACACTTCTTGAAAATGCAATAAATGTTCTTCCCAAGAAAAACTGTGTACCAGGATGTCATCAAAGTATACTACAACAAATTTTCCAATAAACAGGCACAATACTTGATTCATCATTTGCATAAAAGTACTAGGAGCATTAGTTAAGCCAAAATGCATCACTATCCATTTATATAGTCCATTTTACGTCTTGAATGCAATCATCCATTCATCTCCAAGTCGGATTTTGATTTGATGGTATCCACTGCGAAGATCAATCTTTGAAAAGATAATTGATCTATCTAATTGTTCAATCATATTATATAATCAAAGAATGGGAGTCTTGTATCCTACTATGATCTTGTTGGTGGGTCTGCTACCTACACACATTCACCAACTTCCATATTTCTTTAGTGTCAACAAGGCTAGAACTGCACAAAGACTCATGTTTTCTCTGATATGTCCTTTCTGCAACAATTCTTCAACTTTTTTCCTACAAAATCTCATTCTCCTTTGGATTCATGCTATAATATGGTAGATTTATCAAGCTAGCCTCAGGAATGAAATTAATATGGTGTTCAATGTTGTGCATTAGTGGTAATTCTGCCGGTAGCTCCTCAAATATAATATCTTGAATTCTTCAAGTAACAAGCGTATGCCTTCAAAAAGTTGTTTCTCTTACAAATCCTTTACAACAATCAAGACCCCCTTTACTACAGAGCAATGAACTAGTTGAGTTTCTCTATAAGTTGCCTTAGACTCCTTCTCTTGAGTTAGTGTTAGGAAAGATTTACCTTCCACTTTAGAAAGCTTTGTCTTCAAATGTCTTATTTAGTGGCAATAAGGTCATTTTCACTCCATTTGTCTCTAATTTGTACGTGTTCTCCCATCCAAAATGATGTGCATTTTTATCAAATTTCCAAGGTCTATCAAATAGTAAGTGACATGTGTCCATGTCTACCACATCGCAATACACTTCATCTTTATACTTCCCAACTGAGAAAGAAACTTTGCAGTGTTCTGTCACTTGAATGTTTTCCATGACCTTGATCTACCTAATGCTATTAGGATTTTGATGCTTCTCTATCGCCAATTGTAGCTTCTCAACAATACTCTTTCGGATAATGTTCTCCTAACCACCATTATCATTAATTAAGTTGCAGATGTTTTCAGTAATGGTGCATTTCATTCGAAAAAGTTCATGGCATTGAGTTATGTCCCTTTTTTTGGTTCCAACATTATTTTTTGAAATATAGAAGTTTAACCATCTTGTAAATCTTCTCTATCAACATTACCATTGGGCATGTATATCACCTTACGTCCATCTTCAAGCTCTTCTTCAAATTCACCATGTTCTATGATGTTGATACCCTTTCTTTTTAGACAATCATTAAAGCAGTGTCCTAATTGATTATAGCGACAGCACTTTCTAGGAATTGGCTTAGCGTATGGGTTCTTCTGTATTTGTATCTGAGTCTCGATTATCTCCAATAGTTTACCTGCTACTTTGTCATATACCTTCTTCTAAATTTGTTTCTATGAGTTGTAAGTTGACATATTTTATTATGTGCTTGTTGGTGCTAAGAGATAGTTGCTAACATATGTAAGCCAATCTTTTCTTGAATTGCAGGCTTCAAACCACTTATCTCACCACTTCTTGACTGTCTAACTCCATTAGGTTATTTCACTCAGAAGCCGCAAGAACTCTATGGTGTATTCATGTATCGATTTATTTCCTTGCTGACAATGTTGATATTGTAAGAATAGGTACTGCTCAAAATATAGTGGTAAAAAGTGACACTTCAATAAATTACTTTATCTGGTACCATGTTCAAACTTGTCCTTTACCTTTATGCCTCCTGTGGCTTATAGACATTCCTACCAAGCTAAGGTAGCTCCCTTTAGCCTGTAGGCTACTAATTTGACTCTATGCTCCTTAGGAATCTCCAAACAGTCAAAAACTCTATCTATTTCTACAAATAAATCCACAAAGCCTTCAACATTTAAATTGCCATTAAGTATGGGAGATCTACCTTTAGGAAAAAATCTTCATCTCTAATAGGACACTAGATCCGATCGTACTAAGTTCTTCATCCTATATTGAGCATCTCAATATCTTTATCATCTTTCTCTTTTGAATCTTCTACATTGGCATACATTGACGAATAGGATCTAGTCTAACCTATTGTGGTGCTTGGGCAAATTCCATAGCTTTATGCCTTGGCCTCTTATCTATGCCGAGAGCATCTATATGCAAATCTATTTCCTCCAGTCTACAATTAAGAAATTCTCTCAATGCAAGAATCTTCTTTTGTAGAGTTGGGGAAGTTTGATCTACACCAATCACTTGGTTGTTTCGTGAACCAGTAGTTACTTTTGCATTAGCCACCAGAAAAGGACAAACCTGCTTTGATGCCAAATTGATGTAGCAAGTAAAATTTGGGAGGAAAGAAAAAGAAAAGAAAATAATTTATTACACAAATAACTAAAATAAAAGCAAGCCTGCACAGACAAGCCTCAAAACAAAGTAAAAAAAATTTCTCATAAAGAGTAAAAAATCAAATAATTCTATTGCTCAAGTTGTATCTGCCAAACTACATCTGTGAGCTTGTTTATAAGCCTTTCATGGAATCCCAGTCCTCTAAAAGACAGGAAAATGAAATATTCATGCTTGTCTCTAAGACTCCTAATACCTTGAAAAATAATGTAAAATAACACCTAATTCCCTAAAGATAATGCAAAATTTGAAATAACAAATAATGTAATGTTTATCTAAAAAGAAAATTTAAAGGATAAGACTTATTATCTATCAAATATCTCCTGTGTATAGAAAGTTTTCCAGGAGATCACTTCATCCAAGATTATTTCTATCTTTCGCATCACTGAAGAACTAAATGTGCAAAGAATTGCACTAGATGTGCAAAAGATTAATGAGTAATAAACCAAATGTGCTAACCCATCAACAAAATGGACTGAAATCAAGACGGGCAATAGTTGAAGGATTAAAATTGCAATTTTTCCAATAAACTATTATCAAGTATAAAACAATTGCCAACAAAAAAAGATATTTCGTGACTTTTGGAGACGGAGATGGAGTTAATTATAGTTTTTCTAAGGAAAGATAGATTCTCTAGTGATGCTTACAACAAGTAGCAATTGAGGAAGTAAGCACGCCATCACCAAAAAAAAATAATAATAATAAAATAAGCACATCATCACATTTTGAAGAAAATCAATGAGAATGCCTATATGGTGGAATTGCTAGAGAACATGCCAATTGCTAAAGAGAATCATGATTGAAGTATTTGGAGTGATCTTCTTGAAGAATTTCTGCACACATGGAGATATTTGATACCTATCATTTAGACAATAATTTTTATCATTCATATTTTTTTTCTATTTAAATAAACATTACATTTTAATTTTACACTATTTTTTAGGGAGTCGGGTGTTAATTTACATTATCTTTTAGCAAATTATATGTTTTTGAGATAAGTATAAATTTATCATATTCCTATCAGTTAGAGAATTAGGATTTTGAGAGGTATCTAAATAAGGCAACTTATGTGGCTTATGAAACACAACTTGAGCAATAAAATATCTTTAATTTTTTCTTATAAGGAAGACAATTTTTTTTTAACTTAGTTATTTTTCTTCATGCAATAGCTTGTCTTTTCTTATTTTCCCTTCCTACCAGATTTTACTCGATGCATCATCTTGGCAACATCAATCAAATATAATCAGACTATGTTATTGGCTAACCTAAATCTTGGCATAACAACTAGTCAAATGAATATAATTTGGATTAACACAAATTATGAGCTTTGATGAACTTTCTAACCCAATTCTTTATTTTGACTAACGTATCCATGATATCACTACCAAAAGTTTAGATATCTAGTATGGAAAAAGTTATTATGAAATTAATTCGTAGCTATTGTTACAAAGTTATAGCTCCAAATTCTCATAGCAGCAAATGTAATCTTTTTTAAGTAATTATTGACTATCAATTAATAGCCTTATTTATTAGAAACACAATAGATTAAAAAAATTAATTATATATATATAAATAATCATCAACTATAAATTAATTATAGCGAATATTAACTATGAAAGTATTAACTTTGATATAGCTAAGTTAATTTAACAATTTAATTATGGCTATCTTTTTTTAGTTTCAACCACGAAGTGGTGGCAATTGATACCTTAAATTTTTATACTGAGGGCATTAAAGTGTAATTTAGTCTCCGAGGAAACGCAAGATGAACTGCTGTATTGGACTGTCAGATGTGTTTAATATTGATTCTTGAGGAGGAACGAGTTGGGAAAGAAAGTTGGAAATTAAAGGAAACTTAGAAGCAACTTCAGCCACACAAACATGACTATGTGAATCTTAAAGTAAATAATAGGACGGCATTTCCTTGGAATTCATAGTCAATAACCATTTGCAAGTAAAATCTTAGAAGTCTTTGGGAACTATGACCCAATTAGTAAACATAGAACTAATAAATTCTTGTCAGCCTAATTTGATACCTATAATTTGTACAACATTTATATTCTATAGGTAGACTTTCAGAGTTGAAAGATCAAATTATAAAAAGCTTTTCTCGCAGCTTTTTCCTTCCTGTTTTTAACAGCTTTTCTCCCTTAACTGCATTATAATCATACAATACATTCACACAAGGAAAGAGCTAAATTTATCTACGTTGGTTTATAATAAAAGAATTTATTATTTACTACGCATAAGACAATTCAAGCACAAGATTTATCAAAAAATACTGAATTTCACAGACCATTGATGCCATGCTCCTATACTCTGACCACTGCTATAACATCATTTTCCTTATTACCGGTGATAAGAACATCATCTATATACACCAACAAAGCCAAAAAGGAGCTGCCAGATTGTTTAGTGAACAAGCAATGGTAATGTGAAGACTACTGAAACCCAAACTGCTGTAGTTGTGTAGTTAGCTCAACATTCCACTGTCTGGAGGCTTGTTTTAAGCCATACAAGGATCCTAGAAGCTTACAAACCTGACCTGGTTTACCTTTATTGTAGCCGTCAAGAGGCATCATATATACTTCTTCCTGGAGACGCCCATGAAGAAAGGTGTTTTTTATGTCCAGTTGGTGTATAGTCCAGGAACGAGCAATAGCTAAAGCCAGGAAGAGTCTCACTATTACCATCTTTGCTACTGGAGAAAAACTGTCAGCATAGTCCACTCCATGCACCTAATTACAACCTTTGGCCACCAACCTCGCTTTATACCTCTCCACCGTACCATCAAGTTTGAATTTGACCTTGTACACGTATCTAGAGCCTATAGCTCTCTTACCCGCAGGAAGGATAGTAACTCCCATGTTTTGTTAGCTTCGAGAGCCCTTATTTCCTCTTGCATGGGGCTGATACTCATTCAGTCTGAGTGCATGCTTGTTTATAGAAGTTGGGCTCCCTTATAATTGATACATTGGCTAGGAAGTTCAAGTATGTTGGAGACAAGTTATTTTAGGTGATGCAAGGGTAAGTGGGAGGTGTATATGAAGGTCCTATAGAGTTAGAATTAACACTTATACTAGGGCAAGCCATTTAGGTAGGATTATCAATATTATCCTGGGAGACATGAGAAACATAGTCATTGAGCCATGTAGGTTTTTTTTTTTTTATTCTGGAGCTTTGCCATATAACTTGCTGGGGTTGGACATTGGTTTGGGAAGGACTTTGAATAGGAGGTGAAGACACTGGAGAGGGAGATATAAGAGTGTTTTGAGAAACGGTAGAATCATAAGGAGTTTGTTTAAAATCAGTGTAAGTTTCTTCAGAAGTTACGGGAATAGATATGGAGGTTTCCGAGGTGTCATTGGCTTGTTTGTGAAGGTATGGAAATTGTGATTCATGAAAGATTACGTCTCTGGAAGAGTATACTTTGTCATTGTCTAGATCATACACCTTGAATGCTTTTTGGCCTATGATATAGCCAAGAAAAATACATCTTAAAGTCCTAGGAGCTAATTTTTCTTTATGAGGGTGTGCATTGGTAACATAACTCAAAGACCCAAAAGTTTTAAGAAGATGATAATCTGGGGCCTTATTATAGAGTTTTTCATATGGAGATTTCCAGTTTAGCACGGGGGTAGGTAGTCTATTTATGATATGAGCGGCCATGAGTATAGAATCCCCCCAAAATTTTGAAAGTAATCCAGATTGGAACATAAGGACCCTAGCAACCTCAAGAAGATGTCTATGTTTTCTTTCTCCAATGCCGTTTTGTTGTGGGGTATAAGGGCATGTTTTTGGTGTACAACGCCAAGGTTTTCAAGAAAACTGGACATGCCATGGTTAAGAAACTCAATTCCATTGTCTGTTCTAATGGTTATAATAGAGGTATGAAACTGTGTTTAAATCATTTTGAAGAATTAGAGTAACTAGCTGTATGCTTGATGCTTGTTTTGTAGGAGAAAGGTCCATAAGGTTCTTGTGTAGTCATCTACTATAGTGAGGATGTAATAAGCTCATGTCAAAGTACACCTTTTGTAGGGTCCCCAGAGATCAACATGAATCAATTCAAATGGTTTAACAGCAATCGTAACACTATAAAAGAAAGGGAGTCTAGTTTGTTTGGACAAAGGACAAATATTACAAAGAATATGATCAATTGTTTCTTCGCATTGATTACCATGTATATGTTTGAGAACATTTACAGAAGTATGCCCTAGTCTATTGTGCCATAGAGTGAAAGTGGAAGCTGGCACATTATTCACAAGACAGGAAAGAGAGCTTTTTGTAGTAGATACAGTGAGATGTATATGCTGATTGTTTTTGACAGAGTAGCAAGTCTTATCTAAGACATATAATCTTCCTATGACCTTGCCAATAGCTAGCACTTCTTCACTCTGCAGGGCCTGCAAGATGAAGTGATTTGGGTAAAAGACAAATTTCAATTGGGAATCTTTTGCAAGCTTTCTGACTAACAAAAGATTAAATCTAAAGTCAGGTATATAGAGAACATTTTCCAGTTTCAGTTTAGTGGATAAATGGGCTGTTCCAATGTGATGAACCATCTTACCGATTCCATCAGGTAGGTGAACATAGGTTGGTGATTTGGTGGTGTAGTGTTTGGTTAGAATGTTAAGGTTAAGAACACATATGGTTAGAGGCTCCCGTATCAACTACCCAAGACTCCTTGTCCATTAAACAATTAACATTGAAAGCTTTATGGGTGTTCGAACTTGCAAAGTCTTCAATATGAGCCAAGTTCACTTGGCTGTTCTCCATCTGCTACTTGTTCATCATGATTCTATTTATTTCCTGCTGAACCAATTCAGCCAAGGCTGGTGTCCATTCAAAACTTTTCTGCTCAGTTCTGTCAGTTTGCAACTCTAGAGGGGTGTCAACATAATTCACAACATGTCTTCCAGGAGACTGATTTTTCTTTTCCTTAAGCTCCTTGAACCACTCGGGATAACCATGCAATTTGAAGCATGTTTCCTTAGTATTCCTTTCCTTACCACAATGTATGCAATATTTGTCAGATTTCTTCCCAAAGTCCTTTCTATTCGGCTGCGTTACAGTAGCTTCTTTCTTCTGTGAGGTGCTCGTTTTTGTTGCCATGGCTGCATTTTCACTTGAATATGTAAAAGAAGTATTCACTTCTCTTTGCTTCTCTACCCATAAAACCATCAAATAAGCCTTCATCATCAAAATTTGATTCCTAATATGGTCGTAGAAATCGTTTAATCCCATCAAGAATTGCATCAACCGATAGAACGAATTCATATCCGCAACCAATTTTCTAGCTCCACGGGTACACTTCGAAAATGGCATCATCACACTCAATTCATCCCACAACCATTTGAGCTTTGTGCAGTATTGTACCACAGATAAGTCTCCTTGAGTAATTGAGCTTATTTCTCACTGTGATTGGTAAAGTAAGGGTCTGTTGCACTCACCGAATCGCTCTCCAATTTCCTCCTAGAGTTGCTTCGAGGAGGTGGTGTACAAGAGGGCTTCCATAATATCCTTAGAAATTAAATTAGGGATCCAAGATGTTACCATGCAGTCAACCCTTACCCACTAGTCATACTCATCTGAATCTTCTTCAAGCATAGGACATCTACCGTTAATGAATCCCAGCTTCACCTTGGCTCCAAGTGCGATCTTCATAGATCGGCTCAAGGACGGATAGTTATTTCTGTTCAGTGGCGTTGTCACCAACACCTTTCCAGGATGGTCAGAAGTTTGCAGGAACAGAAGATCTCCATTATCAACTCCTCTTGTTCCCCGATATCAATTCCTTCAAGCATCAATCTCCTGAACCACTTCTTCCATCGTTTCGACAGAAACTAAAAGACAGACTGAGGTAGCGCGAGATGAAGAATCGAACGCAGCAAAAGAAACTCAGAACCATGGTATCGTGGCTATGATACCATGTTCAGAAACTAGATGATTCGTTGTTTTAGTTGGAGCAATTTCAATGAGAGCAGAATAGAATAAGTTGCAGAGAGAACCGCGAGGGGAGAGAGAGAGAGAGGATATTTTTTGTGTTGCTGAAATTCTGCATGCATTTTTGTATCTGGGCTTATCTCATATTTATATACAAGGAGAGAGAAAGTTCAGAAATCATGCTAACTAATTGCCAGCTAATACAACCGTTAGTTAGGGTTAACAAAAAGTAACTAACTGAAAGTCTCTGTAGCTTAAGCGCACCGTAAGAAGTTTCCCAAGTCGTCATTATTGTAAATAATAATTTGCACTTTTTTTACAACAAGAAGTTGAAAGACAATGTCTTAGTCAGAAAAGCATTAAAACAATTACAAACATTAGCAATTTTTGCATATTTAATGAGTGTGTTAAAATTTTTATAATGTAAAATACATAAAAATTTATTTATTTTTTTTAGATTTTATTATAACTTTTAATATTTAATTTAGGATAGGTAAAAAAAAAGTAAGATAAAATAAAATAAAATAATAAAAGAAGAAAGTATATGATTGGAGATAGAATAAAGAAAAGAAAATTACTTTAAAGATGCATAAAGATTGTCTTTACGGATATTGTGTAATGCCCACATCAAAATAACTTAGAGGGTGTACAATGTGTGGGTAAATTTATAAGTTTTTAAAAATATCTTATAAGATATTTAAAAGTTTATAAAATGTCAAATAGTATATAATAATTTTTTTTAGAAAAGAGCTTATAAACTTTTAAAATAAAATGTTAAGTGCTTATAATCTCTTTTTAAAAAATATGGCAATTTATTTTTAAGATGTTAACAAGTATGCATTCTTAATTTTAATCATATTAATTACAAAATTATCATTACTAACATCTTATAAGTTACAAAATCTTATTTTATCTAAATACTTTAAGAACATATATTTTTTAACAAAAAAAAAAAATCTAATGTCTTATAAAACTCCAAAAATATTTTATAAGATGTATAAGTTTATAAGACATTTTAATTAATTTAAGCCAAATATCTTATTAGTTCATTTTGTTCAAAAAATTACTACAAAACTAAGATGAACGAATTAATGGAGTTAATCTTTTTATTTCTCTATAAGGCTAGCTTCTACTGTCATGAAACATATCAGGCAAAGTTATGTGTAGTATTAATATGATTTCGTTTGCAAGGTAGGTGATTTGATAAGGTATAAAAATGAGAATTAACCTTCAACACGGATACACGAGTACTCAAAGCTGCGAGGCTGTAATAAATCTTGAGTTTTCTTTGCCAGTAGTTCAAGATACAGATCTCTCCGTGTAACTGACGTTTGTTTACGGTTAATAAATTTAATAATGCCGAATGTCTGAATGCCTTAGTATTCTTCAACTTCTGAAAACCAACAGAACTATCGAGATAAGGTTGAAATAATTCTCGATATAGATCACTTATTCATAAATTAGTTACCTTCACATAGAAAACCTATTACTCCCTCCAAGAAAACCAGTACCTTGAAGAAAAGAACAAACACTATCAACCCTGTTGTAGGAAAAGATTAAATTGCTCAGACAAGTTCATGGATTCATTCGAATGCAGCGTAGATTGTGTCGCTTGGAGAGACTGCAGAGAATACTACAACGACAACTATGACAACATGGTGCAAGAGACACTTGATGCGCCTATGCCATGGATAGGCATGGACATTGCAGCAGCTTCAGCAGCCTGTGCACTCACTATGGCAGCCGATGCTCTCAAGGGCTTACACGGCAAAAAGTTGTGGTTCCCAAGTAAGTATTTCTCGCTCAATGCTTTTTTTTAGGCCTTGCTTGCTTGGCTTGATTAGATATGGTGCATATAATCGAGCCTCTTTTAATATTTATTTCAATTGATTAAAATTCTTGGTAAATTCTAGTTCTAATATTATTTATTGTTATTTTTGAAAAATGAATTAAATGGGGAAATATTTAATAGTATGATTAAAATTAAAAAAATCAAATATAATATATTTTTTTTATCTTATTTTCAATTAAACCTTATTCCTAAAACTAGGGAAGAATGAGGAAATTGTGAAAAACTGATTAAAAAATATAAAGGATATAATAATAAATTTATATACTATATTTTAATTTATTTATATATTAATCTTGTGAATCAAATTAATATTAAAATATTCTATTTCAATGAATTTAAAATGTATCAATTCATTTATATATCTTTTTTAATCATATCATTCAAAGCAAATGAGTCCTGACAGTATTAGTTGTGACAATGAAGCTGCCGGTTGATCTTACACGTAGCATGATGGGATTTGATGATAAACTTGCACGAGCTAGCAGCCTGGTTTTGATGTCAACTGATATGGGTAATTTCATGACATCTTTGGGATCCATGGAAAATAATGAAATTATACTAAACCTAGCTGCTCTAGGCATCCTAGTGATTACAATCGCGGGAAATGTCTGCATTCATATTGTCCAGATGCGTTATTTTCTTGATGTTAGAGAAATATTGGCTGAGGAAATTGGATCTACTGTTGTCATGTTTCTTTTCCTTCTAACATTATGTTCCTTCGCTGTAATGGTTCCAACTGCCAAAAAATGCACAAAATCCGGGTATCACGAAATGCACAAAAGAGTTTTGAATAAGCAACTGGAGTGGGAAAGTTTACTATTGATGAACTCGGAATAGATGTGAGAAGATATTGGGTGACGGCAGAAACTATTATAGGCCGAGCGCACCGTGAAAATAGACTTGAGCTCAAAGAAGAAAGTTTACTGTATTCAGTGTATGTACAGAAGCGGCCATTAAAGGCTGTATTTATATAAAGAGGAAAGAGAAAATGGAAATTCGTTTGACTGGTCTAACAAACTAACTAACTAGTAACTAAGGCTAACAAAAAATAATTAATCTGACAATTATCTCTACATGGAAAGGTGACTGTTAACTGTACATGGTGTGAACCCTAATAGCCCCCCTTCAAGGTGTGCGATGAATGTTCTTCACCGCCAACTTGGAGATTATGGAGGATAAGGCAGGTGGTGGTAGTGACTTAGTGAAGACGTCCGCAAGCTGGGCAGTTGAGCGAATTAGCATCAGGCGAATAATTCCAGCAGCAACTTTGTCATGAACAAGATGACAATCTACCTCTATGTGCTTGTTGTGTTCATGAAATATTGGATTCGTGGCTATGTGGAGAGCAGCTTGGTTGTCGCAGAACAATAGAGCTGGAGTTGGATGAGATATTTGGAGATCTCTGAGCAACTGCAGTAACCATACTGATTGATTTGGGATTTCAGCCAAGCAAAGCAACTGAAATCCTTTGTGACAACAAGTCTGCAGTGGCCATGGTAAAGAATCCAGTCATTCATGGAAAGACCAAACACATAAAAATTAAATATCATGCCATTAGAGAAGCTGAAAGGGAGAATGAAGTCCAAATTTTGCATTGTTCTGGTGAAAACCAGTTAGCTTATTTTTTTACCAAAGCACTGCAGAAACAAAGACATGAGCTTCTCAGAGCGAGGCTTGGTGTTTCTAGCAGCACTTGCATTAAGGAGGAGTGATGAAGCTGTTGATTATTTTCCTGATGCTAAGTGCTGTCAACTTAGCATCTTTTGTCCTAATATTTTGCTAAATCTTTTTGCTGTTTTGCTGTAGGTTTGTAGAACCTAGAAAGTCAGTATGAATGTGTGGTAAAGCTTTGTTTAAGCTTAAGATAACGAGTAAAATCTCCAGGATTTAAGGGAGTTGGTATTGACTCTAGTCTTATGTATTTCTCTGTATAAAAAACTTTGCTAACTCAATGAAATCTGTGCTCCAACTTTATTAGATTTGCTCTCCTTTCTTTTATGTTTTTTCTCTAGTTCTTTTACATCCCAGATGATGAACTAAAAATTAAAATGGCTAAACTTATCGGACTCAAGTACTGATGGACACAAGGGATAGCTCATCACCATTACAAATTCCACAGTAGGTTCAAAAACTTCATTGTGCCAAAGGGTAGCTCTGAGTTTCGGCATCAGAGTTCATTCTAATTGTTCTAGCAAATTAATAAACTAGTTTCCTCTTTTCTGCTAGCTTGGCTTGTTCGATAATTTGAAAGAGGAAAAGTGAATATTTTACTAGTATTCATCAATATTTCTCATTTTATTTGTTAGATTTATCAAGAGCACTGTTATGAAAATAACCAATAATTGGAAACAATCAATAAGTGGCATGATCAATTTATATGGTTCACTCAAGCTCAGCTACCTCCGTGCTTGAGAAGGACAGGATTTTACATGAAACACATAGAGAAAAAGGAAATTACAAAGTGTTTTTCACAAAAGTCACTTTTGAACCTCCCTTGATCATTAGCCTTAGGCCTGTCAATATCCTACTCTGGCCTTAAGAAAAATTAAAACATGCCTTGGCCACCAAAAAATATATTTTTCATAGTCGTCATTCGTGAGATTTCCAAATGAAAAAGCTCCATCAGTTTCCATGATTTATTGTGGCTTTTAAACCACTGCCTTGCATGTGGGCTTAAATAATTTTGAAGAGGAAGGAAGTACACAGGGACACACTTTTCTTTCTATTACAAATGATCGGAGAATATAACTCCTATTCATACATGCATCTTCCTAACTACTGCAGAAACTATTATAAATACCAACACACTCTTTTGGCTAGATAGAAAGTATAACTTTACCATCTCGAAATTACAGATGCATTAATATATTTGTCTGATTCTTCAAGTATTAAAATCAATTTTTCCAACAGTAACAGTTGTTTGCTCTCCATCGGACACTGTACTTTCCACAGTTTGGTTGCTTGAAGTTGAAGCAGAGTCCACTGGATTTTCAGTGTCCTGCAGCTGAAATAACTTACGCCACTCTTCAATATATGCTGCTTTATCATGATCCAGAAATGGCCATTCGTGTTGCTGAAGAAGTTCAAGAACTTGTTCTGTTTTACCAAGGAGAAATGCTTTGTGGACACTCTTCTCCCGTTTCTCTATGGCATTGCAGTGACACATGTTAGTTATAACACGTTGTAAATTGGTAAGACAAGCTGCCAAAATATCAGCAACCACGATGGAAATTTGCTCAAACAATTCCTCATCTGTTGGCTCATTTTCCCCTTCATAGGACAGCAAAATAGTTTTGCTGATTCGGCACATTTAATTAGCAGCTATAACTTTAGCTGGCCAGTTGAGGGGATTTTCCATAAGGGAATCTTTCACTTCTCTCTTGAACTTCATGATGGCCCTTTCAGCTTTGCTGGAGAGTTCCTGTAATATATCCTTGGAGATTTTGCATTTAAACGATGTTCTCCTGAGATCAATTTCTTGTCATTTCCCACAAAGTGCAACTCCACCCCAAGCGTAATCCGCTGCCTTTCTGGTGATCAACAGTTGTGCATTTGTATCGAGTTTTATCCACAATCTTCAGGAGGGAAAGGCCTTCACTGACGCTGCTCACTAACTGTTTAGCCTTTTGATTTGCTACGTTTGGAAGTGCAATTGCTATGATTGTAAGAGTGACGACAGGTAGAGTCCAGCAATTAGGGGGTTCTTGGGAATGCAGACTTGGAACTTGGATGCTATCAAATTCTCTTTCCCCATTGAAGTTGCTGAATTTATTTTGAAGAAGTATTAGATTTTGTGGTCGCTGTTTATGACCCATTTGAATCACTTTATCTGCCTGGTGGCAGATGTCCTTCAGGGTCCTTTCAGGTCGCTCTCCGTCTCCATCAAGCAGAAGAAAATAATGGCTGAGATTCAGCTCTGTGTCGTCATGTGATTCAAAAATCTTGATTTTCTTGAAAAAGTTGCAGCACAAGAAAATGGGATTCATGAGTAAGGCAGAAACAACGATGAGTAGCTTACTGAGTAGAACAATAAAAATCCGAAGTCCAATGAAGAAAGTCAGAGTAAACCATTTTGCATCATGGAGATATCTTCGGCACTTATGGTGCCGAATTTGTAAAGCTGAGAAGCTGTCTCTCCAGTCCACAAGAGTTTGGATCCAATGAGTCTCAATCTTGAATTCCTCTCTGAAGCTTTTGTGGCTTGTGTTTGAGCTCCTGAAGCTGACAGCAATGAACCATCTGGATGCAGGAACAATTGTACCAACTACGACCCCAACTCCCTGAATGACTTGAATCCATCCGGTGGACCCTCCATATACAGAATCAGGATATCCAAATGAAACACGATCAATCAGCACAAACCATAGAATATAAGCTCCTGCTAATGTGATGGCAGCAAGGAAGCAGATCACACTTGAAGTAGTGGAAAGACAGAACGTGCCATCACAAACTGGGGATTGCTGGTTTCTGCCATCACCCAATATTTCTCTGTTAGTCGTCTCTGTTTATCAATTCTGAATGCGTCCCTTCTCTTTACTACCTGTTCTTCCCTCAGGGCTATTTTGTGCTTCTCCTGATACTTTGACTCCAGACACCTTTTGTTGACTGGAACCGTGATTGCTAAAGATACTAATGTAGCAAGCAACAGTAGCATCAAAACTGTAGCAAGCGAATATAAAATAATAGCATGATGATGAAAAACCTCATGCAGCTGAATAAGTTCAATCCAGACATTAGCTGCAATTGTCGTAGCTAGAATCCCCAGAGCAACAACTTTTGCTAGAATCTCTTTATCATTCATGGATCCCAAAGATGACATAAAATTACTTATAGCCGTTGACATGAAGATTAGGCTGCTAATCTTTGCAAACGCATCTGCAATGCCTCGAAAATGAGTGTTAAGGTCCATAGGTAGCTTCATTGCCCAGCTAGCAATGTCAAGGAAATGGCATTGAGAGAGGAGAATTTGGATGGGAACCACAGCTTTTTGCATCGGAACCCATTGAAGGCATCAGCCACCATTGCAAGCGTGCAGACTGCAGAAGCTGCTGCAATATATAGGCCTATCCATCGCATTGGCGCATCAAGTTTCTCTTGCATATAAAGGTCGACCATGATTACTCCCAGTAAAATACTGTATAAAGTTTATATGTTTGTCTGTGTGTTTGGGCACTAAAGAGCTTCTGGAGTTGGAAAGCTTATATTTTTATGATTGTTTTATTAATAACATATGAAAAGGTGCAGCTTATCCTTGTGAAGTTTCTAGGGTGGAAGAAGGAAAAGAAAATCAATAATACGAAGGGGACAAAACAAAGAAAAAAGAAAAATGAAAATATTAGCATATATTAGCCATGATCACTTCATTTCACGGGCCACTCCTATTACAGAAAAATAAGGTCAAGCAAGGCAGGCCATTTAATAGACACAGAAAGTTGAAAATTAACAATAACAAGTTTTCACCAGTATATCTAACCCTTTCATTGAATTTCAGGACCAGATTTCTTGACCATAGTTAAAATCGCTAAGTCCAAATCGTGAGCAAAACTCTCCATACTGACATTAGATGTCTTAGTTAATTGTATTTGGTAGATTTGAACTTGTGTAGAAGTCTTTTGTGCCTCTGTTGATCATTA
>JACGDI010005458.1:503420-516202 GCA_014898725.1 Jacaranda copaia | reverse complement strand
CCATTCAGCTCACTGCAGCATCAGATAGGTACAAGTTTTTATTTCTATGCTTATGTATTGATGATAATAAAATCTTTGTTCAGATACCCAGTTCAGCTTCTTACACCTATTGTGGCATAATTATGAATAACGTTCTGTCACTACAACATCTGTGCAATTATGGGACATAGATATGCTCCATTATTATGTGATTAATAATCATATGTGAAATTGGACAACCATTTTCTTACCAGGTACGTTGTATGTATTTTTTCATGTTTGCACTTGGACTTGGACGGGAATGGCTTATTTCATGTTATGATTCAAACATTTGTGTTTTTAAGTATCCCAAAAATGCAAAGGTGGATATTAAAATTCGAGATAGCAGAGTGTTTCATTCCTACCATGTGCGTCTGAGCAACTTTTGCACTCCTTTCTTTAGTTGGCCATTAAATATCTTTATATATATTGAAATCATAATGGGGATGTTAAGGCTGGCTTTCACATCCTTAAAAGTTGTAAAGGCGGAGGAAAAGAGTTCTCTAAAAATCTTTGCATGAAATCTGTAAATCAATCCATTGGTAAGTGCTAGTACAGAAAATTACTTGCTAAAGATCATAATGTACTACTTTAAGCCTCTATAGGTTACATGCTAGTGGAAGATTGAGACCTGATTTTATATTCTCTTAGTTGATCTGGTGAAGCTTTCAAAATATCTTAAGCTTTTCAATATCCTAGCCCAAACTTTTGTTGGCTCAAGCTTTTTCTGTATACCTTCTAAGTAGTAGCATAGTGTTTATATTTTATAGCGATTTGAACTTATGTTCAGATTTTCCTGACTCTGATTTTTATCTCGTAAGCAGAGCAATTCGGCATATAAATGATTATGCAGTAATCTTTTTGGTCGATGCATGTTATGCTTCTGATTCCATGAAAAGAAGCTTTTCTCACTCAACTGACAAGCTGCCAAGATGGATCAAAAGTAATCTGGTTGCTTGAACCCCCAATTATGGAGAAGTACATAGATTGCTACATCAGTTCTTCAAATTCCACAAAAAGAAAGGAGTGATGAGTAAAGATTTCAACAGAAAAGTTGATGTAGTTTAGCAAAATAAATTGTTGGCAATCACTGTATATATGTGCCCTTTTCTTGTCTTACAGTAACGATATTTGAAGTTCATTTCTTAGCCAGATCTTAACATGATTTATAGCAGCAGAATTTCTACTAGAGAAATAGGTGGATGCAATGCCAAACCATACACTACTTTGTATGATTGAATTAATATTTTCTCTGATTTTTGTGTAGTTGCGATTTGTTGCTTTACACCTGTTTAATGAAATTCTAAATCTACTTTGGAAAACAAATTCATTTTTCAACGGACCAGCTGTCCTGGTGGATGACTTCTCTAATGAACTCACAATTTTCCACACAAAGCATTCTATTTCAAAGTAAAAGGATTGTTTTCAACGTTAACAGTTGGATTACGTTAACTTTGCATCAAGCCATCAACCAAGCCATGTGCAGTGCCTCAATGTACGAAAGTGAAAGGGGATGATTAAGATACACGTTTTTTACCTTGAGTTTGTTGAATGATAAAGGACAAATTTGACATGTTATTTGCAGTGATGGAATTGACAGTGATAGAGTGGTAGCTAATCTTTCATGTTAATCTTACGTGTGATCAAGTATAAGATGTTAGTGGTGGCTAATATCACTTTCTAATTTTGCGACTATAATAGCCAACACTATTAAAATTCTGAATCAAGGTCCTAGAAATTAAATCTAATAGAACTTTTAGTGATTAATTTTGAACTAATCATTCATAACAAATACACTGCAAATATTTCCACTCCATTTACGAAAGAAAAGTCGCATCAATTGCTACCCCAGAACAAAAGGTGGAGCAACCCCAAGAATAAATACATGGCAGAATACAAACCAACTAGAAACCTGTAATCAAAATTGTGATAGGTATAATAATTATTATAATCATCAAACTCGATAAAAAAATTATAAAAATCAGAAAGGATGTACTCTCTCCCACGCAATGGCCCAACACTATTAATGATATTAATCAACGCGCACAACGACTTGTTGAGTCGAGTCAACGAGTCCTATACCAACGTTTGGCAATTGGACATCCGCGGCCTGACTAGAGAATCATTACTTACGTAAATAGTGATGTTACTTAGTTGATTGATGGCAACTTGAAGGGAAATCTAGAAAAGTGGGCCGGGATTGGAGTTGAGGACTGTAGTATTGATGGAGGATATTGAGTCGTGGCATATTGCTGGGTACATCGTTAGGTTACGGTAATATTGGCTAGAAGCGGACAAGTAGACGTTGAGTGGGTGGGGCTTTCTGCTTTTACATATAGAAGAAAGGGTTATGAATGAAATGAGATGAGATGAGATGAGGATGAGTAAAATAAGAAAGGTAAAGAAGATGGTTTTGAGATAGTTTTTTCTTGTGTGTTGGGGTTTTCTATGGTCCTAATCATTTTATTTTTATCTATTGTCATGTAGGCTTTTATTTTATACCATGTGGCAATTTGTTTAAATAAACAAAACAAAGAAAAATTAGAACAATTGTCCTTTTCCAAGTCAAATACCTTATTCATCCTTTTAGTTTGTTGAAATATAACAATTAAATTATTTGATTAATTTCTTAATTTTCTCACATTCTAAATACTTAAATTTTTAAAAAATATAATAAGAATAAAATAAAAAATATTCTTTTAATAGTGTATGTAATAAAGAATTAATATAAACTCTTTAAAAATATTTTTATATCTGCATAATCTATTAATATATTTTTCAATCTAAAATATATATTCCATCAACTTTTTACTCAAAAAAAAAAAAAAAACTCAAGAACTAATTTTTTTACTAAATTAAAATTGACTTATTAAATTTTTCAAAATAATTTTTGATTTCATTAAATATTAGTTTTTTAAGTGAATTAGATTGATTTATATTAATTATGATTTTATTTTTAATAAATTAATTTTTTACCTTTTATTTTATGTTTAAAATCATTAGTTATTTTTTTATATTAACCAACAAAAAATTTCAAAACTTGAACAACAATACGTAAAAAATGTTTGTTCTTCAATAATGGAACAAACCGCAGCCTCAGTGATGGCGAGGCGGTGGAGTAAGTGGTTGAGTGCGGGAATGATGGCCGCCCAAAGGTGGGTAACATGACATTTCCATGCGTCGCCTCTGTCCAACCACCCGCGGATCATCGGAGGAAGAAGTGGCGGTGGTGATGGCGGTCCTGGATGCATTCCGACTCAAATATTGCTCTAATAGTTCCCTAACTTCCGGAGTTTTTTTGAATTTCTTCTTGTAAGTCTGTCATTTCCAAATTTGTTAATTTATTTATTTACCAAGAGTCATGTTGATTTGATCTGCTTCTTGATTTTGGGAGCCCAAAATTTGTTATTTCTTGCAATTTTCTGGTTGATGCTTTC
This sequence comes from Jacaranda copaia, assembly GCA_014898725.1. NCBI lineage: Eukaryota > Viridiplantae > Streptophyta > Magnoliopsida > Lamiales > Bignoniaceae > Jacaranda > Jacaranda copaia. The sequence goes on along the minus strand of JACGDI010005458.1, from coordinate 512,747 downwards.
TTCAATTTGATTGGCTCCCTTTCTTCCTTCTGATATATTGAATGGTTGCATTTTATGCAAGTTTTGGGCTTTAGGAATTTCTTTGATGCTATTAGTTAAGGGGTTTTTGGGATTGAATTTTAGAGGAAGCACGGTTGTGGGTGTGAAAAAGGGGGGAGGATGGATAGAGAGCGGGGCCATTGAATGGTTGCACAGAGAATGGGATCTCAAGGGGGTGGTAGAAATAGCATTAGGGAAACCCAAGCCCAAACCCAAACTGAGATCCAAGACTGGAAATCGAACCTGTTGGCTAGGAAAGGGCCCTTGTACAACCTTACTCTTGATTAGGTGCAGAGCCAATTAGGAGATTTGGGAAAACCTCTCAGCAGCATGAATCTTGATGAACTTTTGATTAATTGTCTGGACAGCCGAGGCTAATAATCAAACCGTGGAGGGGCTTGATTATGGGCCATCTCCGCAGTAGCCTGGTCAGCCTGCATCAAGCTTGTCTTTGAATTGACAGTTGAGTATCACACTGTCTAGGGATCTGAGCCAAAAGAATGTTGATGAGGTGTGGCAGGATATTCTGCAGCAGCAGAAAAGGAGTAGTCTTGATAGGAAAGCGACTCTTGGGGAAATGACATTGAAGGATTTCTTGGGTAAGGCAGGGGTGGTTGCTGAGCAAACTCCAACGGCTGGAATGGCATCTGGATATTCTGCAACTATTTAAGATCTCTTTTTTGGCCCTTTAAGAAGAATTAAGGTTTAACAGCATTTCGTAATGCCCACATTCGGCGTTGCTTCAACCAACGTGAATCCGAACTGTACAACTGAGGTAATTGATTTTTTTTTTCCTTATTTCTGTTTTAAAATCTGAGCAATTTTTTACCTCTATTAGTGTCTTTGTCCTTAGGCTTCTATGGAAACAAATAGGTAGCTACTTTGATGTTGAACTGCAGTTCAGCCTTTTTCCACCCTCCCTCGGTCTACTTTGTGGATTATGGTTCTTGTTTTGTAGATGGTGGTTTAGTAAAGACATTGACAAATTTGTAATCTTGTATTTTAACTGCATTCAATATCTTATTAAAATGATTTCATATGTTAGTATTCATGAATTACGAGCAGCCGTTTAAAAGGATCTCCTGGAGTGCTCAAATATGCCTCAGCACAATCCTGGGGGTTACGCCTGAGCATTTAGGGCCATCGCCTAAAGAAGATCAATATTTTCATTCATGTTGCATATGCAGGGAGCAACAGAAATAGGCAAGTCCTTTTTCTTATTTTATATCTTTATGCTGGCTTCATAGTTGATGCTAAATCTAAATATTGATTTATATTCTACTGAAGGTCATGCAATGTCAGTTGGAAATTCATGTGACCTTACTGTTATGCCATCCTAAATAATTAAGTTCATAGATGATAGAAGTATGAGGAGCAGTTGCACTAGTTTTAAGGAAGTGGTATGGGTCTAGTCGTTGGATCTGTTGTCAAGCAGATAGGAAGCTATGGAGAAATATACGTGAATCTTTGGCAACATGTGGATCCTTTAATTTTTGTGAGATTCAGAAATTAATAAAAATTGGAGTCCTAGGAGTAAGTGCATACAGGATTGGGAGAGATAGCTCTTTTTGACACGGTTTAGTTGATTTACATAGGGAGATAAGTTGTCAACATCAGTACTTAAGGGAGTTGGTCTTTTGATGCTGTGCAATTTAGATTTGGCAGCATTGCCTGATGTAGCTTACTGCATCACAGGATTCTGGCTGTGATTTTCTTTTATCTTTGAACTTTCTGCTGATGATCTCTCTTCAGCATATAATGCACAAAAACCAATGGTCTTTCAAGTCATGAATTGGAATGAACACTTCGTCCAAATGTTTGAAGTTACTTATGAACTCTTTGCCATAAAAAAAAGTGTGGATCAACTTGTCATTAGAATGCTCCCTCGTCAGTATCATTTGCTGCATGTGCAAAAGGATAATATGAAGTTAAACTTATTGACTTAAGTATCAATGATAATTAATTTGTTCACTATATGGCAAACAATAAGCATGGTAGGAAAAAACCAGCTTGGAACGTAAGAGGTCTCCTGTTTGGTTTGCAAGGTGCACATGTAAGCAATAGCATCAATGACCTATAGAAGCACAATAAATATTATTTTATTAACTTGTAAAAGATAGTCAATTAGAGAAAAAGATATCATTATTGTCAGGACTATAGTTTTACATTGCTAGAGACATAAGTTTCTAGTTGCAAACTCCTTATATTGAGCCGATTCACGCTCTAATTGTCGAAATCAACAACTATTGTTTTAAGAATAAAGATAAGACAATCATTAAATAGTGATAGCCATATGTATGTTGGTATGTCAACAATACTTTGCATTAAATTACGTAAATTTACTCACTCTGGACTAAGCCTTTCGTCGAATAAATGCTAGATGATATCCTCTTCACAAGACATTGGATTAAATGGAAATTCATTTTGATTGTTAGTGGGGTTATTACCAACATTGTGTATGCTTGTTAGATTAATGGGTTTATCTATTGAACCCTCACGTGTATCAGCCTGTTCAAAGTCCAATATCCTGACATTTTGTTTACTTCCTTCCCTATTTGCTCTGCTTGCTGATTGTGGAATTGTACTACGTTCATTTGAAAACCTACTCTTCACCGTTGGAGAAGGAGTTCGATAAAGTTGGTTGGAGCTTTGTGTGGGGGCTGCTATTGATCTCTAAGGGTGTTTCTTATTATATTTGGAATATTTGCAATTGATTTTTGCACATCAAGCATCATGTCCCTAATCTTCACCAAGTTGACACTATCTCGTGTGACATTATCCTGTTGGAAACATCCAGTCTAATTTGCCTTTATTGCAACAACCATCTCAAACAATGTAGTTATTTGCTGTTGTAACTCTTCAAATCTATCATCGATTGCTGTGTCTCTCTCATTTTTCAGTAGAGAGTCATCCGGAACCTTTTCATCAATGGGTTGGTCGGGACATCTATCTTGTGATTGTGTATGCTTCATATTTTGCTGATTCACATCTTGCGCAATCTCAGAAATCCGACACCCATGTTCCATGAATGCCATTTTCTCTACCTTCCCCTGAGTTGAAAAGGTCTCCACAAATTCCATCTTGCATACCTATTTCATTCAATTCAAAATTGTTAGGGGAAAAAAAATTAATAAAATTCCCTTGTACATTGTAAGAGTAATTTTCTACTTTAACAATTCTTTGTTTTCTCTCAATTCTTTTTTTAATGTTTTTCTCGTCTCTTTTGGGGGTGGGTGGTTGCAAGTAAACTATGTTCAAGTTGAAACTGTCAAAATTCATAAAGGAAATGAATAAATGGGGAAATGAAAAGAACTAGTTGTGCCAAGTATAACAAATAGCCTATACTAGATGCTAGTTCCACATGCATATGTATATTGTTCTAACTATCATTAGTTGGGCAAAGGGGTAGAACTGGTTATGCAAAGTATACCAAATAGCTCACATCAAGATGTTACATGTATTTGGTTCTTGTTATGATTGTTATTATGAATAAGTTCTTGTAATATCTTTTTACAGAAAGTAACTTCTATAGTGTATATGAGAATTATAACGAAAAAGCATTGAAAATTCTTGTTTCTTTCCTTTTTTCTTTTTTCTTTTTAGCTATTGGTATCAGAATGAAGACAGGGTGCTCTGGAAGCTTGGCACACTACCCCTAGGTCTGATTACTTTTTATGGACTTAATCATCCACTATAAAACCCACACATGTACAAGCAAGCTTAAACATGTTTTCGGAGGTTTCACATGAGATAGCTGTTGATCTCTCTTTAATATCTTTAAGGTTCTGTGATACAGCAGTGTTTTATATATATATATATAGCAACAATAAATTATTTCATAGCATTTATATAAACTCAGTTTATGCAAAGCCCAAGTAAATCATAACAACTCTATGTTTCTTGACTATGGTTTATTTTGTGTTTCTTTCTGAAACTATACTAAGAGATTGCATCACCTAGCAAGGGTGAAAGACTTTATAGTTTTGGTAGTCTAACTGTGTAGCATTTTGTTAAGTCTTAACCAGTACTTTTCTGGATGATTTTTGAAATTGAAATTTCATGTCTTGGCTTTTTCTTGACTGTTTTCTAGTAATGAGACATCTACCTTCTAAAACAAGTTCTCCTTGACTACAATTGTGATAGGTGAAGAATTAGCTCCACAACTGCAGCCTGGCCTGCGAGATGCAATGAGAAACATCTATATTTTATTCATATAGTCATATTCTATTGCAAAATTTTAATAATTCGTGTATAACCATTCTTAAGGCCATAAATTAACAGCCTAAGTTATTAGAAATTAAGTGTGTTACTTTACAATTGGTTTCTATTATTTAAGACCATAAGCCAATAATTAAGTATTAGGATATCTAACACATTCGCTTAACAAGCACTAATTAAATGAAAATGTAAAATAAGTTCATAATCAAAATAATATGCAAAATCAGAATTATTATCAACTACATAGTGAACAAATTACGTAGGTTGCAAGCATACCTTATGATTCCAATAATCACCTCTCCTCTGTAGCTCCATGGTTACAAAATTAACTCTTTCCTTTGATAATTGCTCAATCAATGGAACATCATGATTATAGGCAAAAGAATCCCTTGAATTGATTATCCGAACCGCAGCCAAGAAAATTACCTATAATTGGTAATAATAAATATGGAACATTGTTGTGTCATTTGAATTGATTTAGAATAATATATATCAACGTAATATCAATAAGTTCATAGTTAGGAAAAAATAACCTGAAATAGAAAAATGCATCCACCAATGGAATATTTGGAAGACATCCAACTGTGCACCCTGTCATTCAATTTATTTCTAATTAATCTCGCCCAATTTAGGTGCGGAACTAAACTCAAGTCTAGTAGTAAGTTCAAATATTCAATTGCCATATTATGTTGTGTGTCAGGAAACAACACAGTTCCAAAAAGGAGGGCCATGCACATCAGTCTAAAATCATCATAACTATATTTATTTATCTTTATCTTTTCAACTATGTCAGTCAAATCAACCTTTCCTGCTGTTATTTTAAATAAATGATCATATTTGGCTAATCCATGTTGGTTATTTGCATCTAGTTGAATAACATCTCCTAAATATGGAACGCCAAAGGCCTTATGTACCACAACATCATCTATAATTAGTTCTTCTCCATGGATTTTGAGACAATTATCATTCAGATCATAACACTCTACAATCTATTTCATCATGACTCGATTGATTGCCTCACATTGAATAGTTATGAATGCCCCAAATCCCTTTATCTTAATTGCATCACATTGAGATTCATTTAGAGTAGCGTTTACATCAGCAATCTTACGCAGAGATGTTCTATGTTTGAACTTCACTTCCTGCATATCGAAATACAAAAGTATCAATAAAGAACCTTAAACATTGAATTAGACATATATATTCACATATTCAAATTCACCTAAAAAGATGACTATGTCACATAGCCAATATTTTAACTTGATCACAATATTTAAAATAACATAAATATTGTATGTGCATAAAAAATAAAAAAAAATTTGTACAGTAAAATTTAAATAAAAAAGGAAATAGGAATCCTATACCTAAGCATTGTTTATTTCTAATTACATTGTAATATGTGTGAGTATCATACCAATTCTTTCTTCAAAAATTTGTCCTTGTTGTCAATACGTCTTGTTTCATACAGAGACCAAATTCTATCAGACTTTTTACAAAATCATTCACTGAATCCCAGCCCAGACAAATTAACCTTCATTTAACAATGCATTATCAAAAATTATTGCAGAGCTTCACAAAATTAAACAATAATTTTTCAATACAAGTCTTGGTCCAAAATAATTTCATGGTATAATTTATGTGTTAACGAAAACCAAGAATTTATGTGTTAACGAAAACCAAGAATCACCTTATAGTTTGTTGTATCAGGTCCACCAATATCAGATCCACTTTTTCGCAACTTTGTGTTGCTCATGGGGTCGGATGTTGACGCTAATTTCCTCTTGTGTTTTTCTCCAATTAGTGATGCCATGTTATACATCACTCCCTTCTATGTTGTTGAATATGAAATTCGTAAATTCTTTTCTGTAAAGTGCATGTATCCACGTGAAATGGTTTTGCAATAATTTTTGGGAGATTAATTAGCATCTTATATACTCTCCGGTTACAGAGTTCAACTGAAACAAAAACTCTTAATATTATCTCATATAAATTTAATTTCAATTAAAAAAAAATCTTTAATAGGATCAATTTTCGGTATGATTACAACTTAAAACTAAACATAATGAAATTCAACATTTTTAGCCCAAATTTTGCAAACGTTTTAACATTTCCATTCCACCTCCCAATTTTTTGTTAAAATTTGGACAACAAGTATTATGAATCCCATCCAAAATTTTATCTATTTACTGAAAAAAAAATGCACAAAATATTTTATTAAAGCATGATTTACTAAACTTATAAATAAAGCATCATAAACATTATTTTAAAAAAATTATATTGAGAATGCAATGCGCCAGGGCACAGATATCTGGCACAGGGGTTCAAATATCTTGTGCCGCGGTGCGAATGTGAGTATGCTACGCTGTGCAACTTGTGCCAGAGCGCAAAATATTTGCACCTCGGTACAAACTTATTGTCTTTATGGACATTACGTTGAACTGGGGCGCAACAATCAAGCATCATGGCGCAACGAAGTGTAAGGTCGGATCAAGTCACGTCGGGGCGCAAATATTTTTTCACTCCGACACAATGAAGTGTAAGGTCAGATTAAGTCCTGTCGGGGTGCAGATATTTTTGCGCCTCAGTGCAACCTTACTGTCCTCCTAGACATTATGTTGCATCGAGGCACAAAAATTATGTACCTCGATAGAACGAAGTGTAAGGTCAGATCAAGTCATGTCGAGGCACAAAAATTTTTGCGTCTGGGCACAGGACTATTGTCTACAAGGATAGCGGTTTTGCGCTGGGGCTCAAGGAATCTTGCGCCCAAGCACAAAATGGCTGCCCCTGTATAATGTTGCTATGCACCGGGGTGCAAGGATATTACGCCCTAGCGCAACTTTGCTATCCTCAAGGACAGCAGTCCTACGCCTATTCATAGAAATATCTTATGCCCCTACGTGAATGTGTAGATTCTTTTACGCTATGCAAATTGTGCCTAGGCAAAAAATAATTGCGCCTTTTACTTACTTTCATCTTGGACATTGTGTTGCGCTAGGGTGCAACATATTTGCGCCCCGATGCAAACTTACTATCTTGTAGGGTATTACCTTGCGCTGAGGTGCAAATATTTTATGCCACAGTGTAAATATCTATCCTGAGTCACATATGCCGTTCATGGGGCGCAACTTATTTCATAGTAAATCCACCATTTGGACAGCTGATAATGCAAATTTATCTGATTATATGAGTCATACGACAACAAAGTTAAATCCTTTTTATTCAATAATCCAAAGTTTTCTCTGAAGCTTGAATCGATGGCATTAAGTCAATTTATATATAATTCCCTCCCTATTTCATACAATTAAACGTTCTATATCATGTTAATTTAAACCTTGTCACTTTTTTGTTTTTTATAATAATAATTCATATAAAAAAAATAAATAGTTAAAATTCATATTAATTTGGCCTCAAAGTAAAACAATATTTACATAATGGATACTTGACCAAAAAAAGGATATCATAGAAAATTAAAAAATATTGCACAAAAAAAAGAAAAATGATTTAAAATAGGCTCTGGGTCAATTGTCAGCGTCGTCATCCTCATCGGCCTCTAGGGGTGGAACTGCAGCATCAGAAACATCAAACCGTGGTGGCAGTGGAAATGTGGGCCACTCTTCAGATGGAATATTATGATATTACACCAATGCCGTATACCACTGCTGTTGAGTAGCAAGACATGCTTGTCGATGCTCCTCAAAAACACGACGGTGTTCCTCTGCAGCCTGCTGGTTAGATAGTACTTGTGTAAGCATGTTCTCCAACGTATTAAAACATTGTGATGTGGGCCAACGTTGAATTTGAGGAACTGGATCATTCGGCTGAGGATATGGGGCTCGATTAATTCTACGTTTCGAAAAAATGGAGTCGAGATAGAGCAACTCTTCACTGTGATGCTATTTAACCTCTACAGCATCATAAAATTTTGTAATGAGATTGGGAAATAGTAGGCTGTCTTGCGAACTTTCGAGCGCACAACAATGTATCATAGAATTAATCAATAATCCAATATCAATAGGAACCCCTTCTAAGATAGCATACACCATGATAGCCCTCTCCCGAGTAATTTCACTAAGGTGGGAGCTTGGTAACATCCATGCAGAAATAAACTTGAACCATTGTAAGCTCTCACCATTCAATTTGGATGATTTGAAATGCCGAAGCTGATTATTAGCTCCTATGGTCCATGCCGATAGTTGTTGGAAAATGTGCTCCACCACTCAATCAATAGATACCTCATTCTCTATAAAATACTGATACTCATCATCACTATCAATGTAAGGTGTCTCATAAAAATTATTTATAGCCTCTCATGATATGGATACTTGATAACCATGAACAAAATGTCATCTCCATCTGTGAACTGAAGATTCGTGTAAAACTCTCTAACAATTGGTCTGATTGATGTTGAGGGAGTTGCAACAAATTTAATCCAATTTCTTCTTTCTATGATTTGTTGTCTGAATGGATAGTAGCGACTGATGGAATTTATCCCTCTCTCCTTCACAAATGGTCAGTCCCTAGTGACTTTAAAATGAGGCTCCTGTGCTTCAACTGAAATAAAACGATCATTATCGAATGTTGTCCTTCTACTACTTGATGCCTCTTTCTTACTTCTCTTTTTACAAGATTTGGGTGCCATTATCAATTAGACAAAAGCAATCTAAGTGACTGCCAACAACAACAAAAATCAACATCAACATTATGATGTCTGCACTAGTTAATAGCACAAGCTCAACAACCCCCATTTGTAAAGCAAAATATTAAAATATAAATACTTCAACAAAAATTCCAATTAATAAAATAATATTGCACAAGTTTTAACTCCATTAACAAATAATATAGCAAATTTCATCTATTGCATTTGAGCATCCAAATATCAAAATATATCAACACAATAATTTTAAGACAAGCCCAATAATAAATTTACACTCCACACTAAGTATCAATTCCAGTAAGAAAGCAAGAAACATTGTGACAGTTACAACTAATAAATGTTTAAATATAAATCTTCAACTTATAATTAACAAAATTTTATCAACTAATCTTGTGCCCAACAAATTCTAAACT
>JACGDI010005458.1:483398-497847 GCA_014898725.1 Jacaranda copaia | reverse complement strand
AATTCTCACCAAATCCGCGTTAGTTATTTTGAAAGGAATTTCTGTGTAATGATCCGGGGTAAACAATTGACCCCGGCTCACAGGCACATCCGAAGGCCCGACTTCTCCCTCAGATACTACTCTAGCCTCTTCACGGGTGGTGTCTCTATGGGAACTACTAATTTGACTCTGGGAAGAACTAGAGGGGGCAGTGCCCTGAGTCTCACTACCCTCACTCCTACGGGTCATACTCTCAGAACTATTGCTACCAGAGTTGGTATTACCATACATATTTTTGCAAAATAATGACGAAAAATAATGCAAATTTTACAAACACTTACAATGTTAACTTGGAAGCAAGAAGTATGGAGCGAGTTCTTCAACAATGGCTGGACACTATTTGATACTTAGGATTGCGAAAGTATGCATGAATGGGTTTATCCCCCTATTTATAAACGAACGTGCACGGAAATCTGTACAACTGCCATAATGACAGCCAGTTTAGTACGCTTCGTTTCTTGTTCCTGCCCACTTCGTATCCCATTCCTACGCGCTTTGTATCCCGTTCCTATCGCTTCGTATCCCGTGCAGTGACAGCCGCATTAAATGAAAAATAATCACCGTAGAACCCTGGTCGATAATTCAAAAATCCAGGTCGAATTTATTACCTGGCATAGTTGAATGTAAACTCCCTGCTCCTTCTCGTTGACAAGCTTGATCAGGACTGAGAGTTGGGGGGACTCATGATATGGGATAGCCCAGCAGGCCCAATAGGCCCAACTACAAATGAGACAGCCTACGAGGCCCAACTTGATACGGTATAATCCAGTAGGCCCAATAGGCCCAGATTCAGAAGAGACAGCCTATGAAGCCCAGAGGCAAGTCAGCCTGGTCGACTTGTATCGACCCCATATGGTAAGTCCCGCGGTCGACCCGTATCGACCTGAGGGCCACTTCCAAAGTTTTATCATCTAAGTCTGGTCAACATGAATCGACCTCCAGTTACAAGTTGAACAAGTTGAATCTCTCGACAATGATTATACGTGGCAGTGGATGTGACTGCTACCAACGGATGTAACCGCTTCCAACAACTCTGGCAACCCTGCCAACAACTTTGGCAGGAGCGCATTCCTACTGATATGACTATCCAAAAAAATAGGAGATTGCGCCACCTGGCACAGCCTCGAGATCTGGGCAGAAAATGACTACCAACCCCCCATCATGGGAAAAACCAAGTACACCTGATAAGGGTACATGGGTAAAATCACACCCTCATCAGACTATAAATTCTACAAGCACCACCACGCTCAAGGTAATGCAATTATACTATTCACTATATACTTGCTCTATACTATCTGTTCTACCAAAAATTTAACTTGAGCGTTGAAGTGCCTTAGCCGGGGGCACCTCGGCTAGTTCACGTGTGTTCTTGGTTGCAGATCTCAAGCTCAATAACATTCAAATTCACCAGAGTTTCGAACCTACAAGCTCTTTGCAGCATCAATACACATAAGAAAATCTATTATGCGCTACACGAAATCTTGCTTTGCACCCGCATATGGCGTCTAGTTTAGCTTTTCTCTACCGAACATACCCTATTTTTGGTGTCTTGCGAAAGCCCTTGCGATAACAAACCCACTCACAATTCTTCACCAACCAAAGTTTGTCATCGTTTCCTAGCTCAATGCACTCTTCACAATTACAATACCTTTTTCCTACGGACTTTATCTTGCATGAATCACATTTTGGCTTTTTGATTTTGCAAGTTTGTCGATGAATGTCAAAGCCTTGTTCTCTGCCATATTCAATGTAGAATGATTGCGCTTCGTCGATTGTTTTGAACACCAAACTCAGAACCTTCTTAGGATTCACGTTATTAGATACACGTTCTGGTTTATCAACAAAATCCTCCACCAAACTTGAATCACTATGGGAATCTTCACTATCAATTATAAAACTTCCATCATGAACGATATGGGGATTGCTAACTTTTTTAGGCTCCATTTTGGCACAACTCTTTATATGAACCTATAGATATTAATTTTAACAAAATAAAGAGGAGGTAGAAAGAGCGATGAAAAATGAGGGACAAATAATAATAATGGCGGGATGTAAGAAGAGGAGAGCAATTTCTGCGCAAATTCTTAGGGCTGGTTTGAGAGGTGGAAAAGAAGATTCAAATTGCATGGCTTCAACAGAAGAAAGAGTTAAATGTTTGAAATATTGAAATTGAAACTACTAAAAAAATTTAGTACTTTAATTCTTTTTGTTGGTCAAATCCTAATTAGTAGATGAAAATAGGCAAAATGTCACTATTAAATACTTAATCCCACTTATTAAATGAATGGTAATATGCTGAACTCAGATTGCATTAATTAATCTTACACACGTGCCAAGTTGATTGCAATCACATTCCAAACTCGCATATTCACAATATTTCACCTTAGTAATATTAAAATTAAAAACCATTAACATTTAAAACCACTATTGTCAAAACAATGAACTTGTTTATCATCATGCCTAAAGAACCTGAACAGCTTTAGATGTTCTTAAACAAAGTAATATATAATGAAAAGGAGACAACTAGCTTAGATTCAACATAAATTTTGAACTATTCTACTTGCAAGGCACAAGTACTAATTTTGAACGATGTAGATTTTGTTACTCCTTAAAATGATCTTTCCCATAAATGAAAAAAACATAAGAAAGAAAGAAAACAAAGTAAAATGCATAAATCGAGAATGTAGAGTTTAAATATCTCCAAGTTCAAAAGCAAATTTAAAAGAGCATTGATTAATCTCCACAAATTTGTCTAAAATTTAGAGAAGCAAATTTTAAGAGAAAGGGTAGATTCAGCTACATGTTCTATTCTTTTCTTTAAGAAAAGATGGAAAAGAGTCAAAATTTTAATAACCAAATTCTCACAGATTTGTGGCCTACAAATTCTGAATGACACTAACATGACGCATAATCACACCAATCTGATGCATAATCATTGCATATCATCAAGTGATGTGATGTTACGATCATGTTACATTCAGGAAAGGAACATATATGTTCATGAGATCTTGAAAATCGTGAATTTCTAACTCAATATCTACTTATCAAATGGACTTTTATTTCTGCATAGTTAAAGTGAATTTGATTAAAGGATGCATAAAAACATTGCAAAAGTACAAATTTAGTTATTGCAAAAGTACAGATTTCATTATTTTTATTGATGCTTCTTCCAACTAACTTGAGCTATAACTTCGTTATTGAGCTAAAAGAGAAAATCCTAAGAATGGATACAAATCTTAAAGAACAAAGAAACTAATATTTTATTGAAAGAAGAAAATACTTCTTTCCAACTAAACTTGGTGAGCTTCAAACAATATGCCATTTCAGGTAAAAGTTCATTAAGAATGTTAGATAAAAATGTCAATAAGCATACAGTGTAAATGCATAATACAACATTAAAATATAGGGATTAAGATAAGGCATAAACCTATGTCATTTCTATTGATTAATCACCAAGGAATATTTTTATTTTTAGTCCCAATTAAAAACAGAGTGATGAAAAGTTACTCCATTTACATAACCCCATTCACACTACATGCAATACTACATTTAAGTATAAAAACATGCCTAGCTTAAGTATCATAGTTTTTCATTAATATGATCCATGATACTCCCTCCATCTTACAAAAGATGTCCTTTTCAACCACATTGCAGAAGTTAACTTTTCTTTAATATCTCCAAGATTAACCTCAATATCCACTAAAAAATAATTAAATTTTTCTAGGCACTTAAGTTATTGCATAAAAATGGATAATGTATGGAGATATAGTTGGACTAAAAAAATAGAAAAAAGATTACCTTGCAAAATGTAATATATAATTTTAATTTGATTTTGATATGTTTATTCATGTCCATATATAAAAACATGTATAAATATATAAATATTTATTTGATAGTAAAAAAATTTTTGTTTGGACTTAACTTTTTTTAATGGATACCCAAATCAGAATAAGGCCAAGAGTATTTCTCTGAGCCCATGATGGTCATTGTGGGTGACGTAGGCTCTTACATTCTAATAAGGGTGATATCCTAACTCTTCTTAACAATGTTTCTCCTTCTTCTAAGCCTTATGAGAACAACAATTCTTCCTCCTCTTCTCCTTACCTTGCTACCTCACTTGGTTCACTCTCAAAGGCCTGCAAGCTTTAGGTTAGTTTTTCACATTTTATTTAGCAAATAAATAGGATTTTGTGTGATGATGTTGAAGTTTTCATTTTTTCTTTTACATTTTCTTGGTCCAAAGTAGCTAAAGTTCTAGTTCTTTTATGCCTACATTTGCCTTTCTTTAAGGAGTGAACTATTTGAGCATTCTTGTATTTGCGTTTTTACGTTGTTCAATAAATTGCCAATTCTCCATCTGTTATGTAAGAAGGGAGATTTTCAACTAATTCATATTTGCTTTTATTTTCTCTTCAACATTCTCAACTTTGTTTTTCTTGCATCCTTCTTTCCAATCGAAAAGAGGGACGTTATCATTATAAGAAATATTTCTTTTTCTTTATCAGAAATTCAGTCTAAAGAGGAGAATCTTCAGTCAGTGGTATGATGTGACAATTCAAAAAAGAAAAAGAATTGATAAGTTAATCCAAAAAGCTAGCACCTAATCAAATCAATTTTATAGCAGATGCTTGAAATCTAAAAATAAGTCAAAAATGATCATTCTCATCAATCATTTTCCAAATCCTATCTCTACACAGTAGAGAATTAACCAGGATTTGTTTCAACAATAATTACTCATCATTTTTCTCCATCAGCTTCAGTGAGGAGATCTCTTTGTTAATTTATACTGTGAAGAAGGGGCATTTTATTTCCATTAATCATCTTGTTTATTTGCCAAAGTGATATATATAAAACCTGATGAATAGAAGGGTCATTCTTCGCAATAATGCATTTAGCAAAGTTCTAGCTAGATATGCTCAAACTTAAACTAGCTGTATAATGTACGACCCAAGGTAAATTTAAGTTCCCCCTCACAATATTCTAAGTTTGGTTGGAGGAAAATTGTCCCTAATTAACAAAAAACAATGAAAAAATTAAACCAATGACTTGCCAAAAGAATAACCCATCAAAACAATAACTTAAACAAACAACACAAAACTGCAAAGAACTCAAATTTCAAGATACATACCTAAGAAAAAGTGGTGAGTGAGGCTTGTAAAACAGCCAAAATTTGAGATTTGAGAAAATTTACCTGAGTAGAGAAGATTGAGAGTGAGAATGCAAGGCGAGGCAAGGCAGTGGAGTGACGAGGCGACGCAGGGTGAGTGTGTGGTTTTGGTAGGAATGTAACTGTGTATGCTGTGAGTAGGGAGGGATTTGTTGCCTTTAAACTTTTTATATAATTTTTATTTCTTTTCTTAAAAAAAATATTATCATTATATGAATTTTATATGTATATATTTAATTATACACAGGTGGGGAGGGTTTTGTTGGCTTTAAATTTTTAAATAATTTTTATTTCTTTTCTTAAAAATAAAAATATTATCATTATACGAATTATTATATGCATATATATAATTATATATATAATTAAACTAAATACTAAAAAGCCATATTGTTTATTATTAATTAGTGGGGTTTTTAAACTCCATAGTCACACTCCCACTAAATACTAAAAACCCATGATGTTTATTATTAATTACTAGGGGTTTTTAAATCTACATAGTTAAATCCTCACTAAATACTAAATACTAAATACCTTCGATCTTTGGTATAAATTTATAGTTTCTTCTCCTTTTCTCAAATATTGAATATGTCCTTTGTAACTATCTCGATATAGCTGACTAGCCAAGTTAAATATATTCTTAGCATAATTATAATATTTTTTTTATTAATATTTTTAAAATTATTTTGTTTAATGGTGGCAACTTTATCAAAAAATAAATATAATAAGTTAATTATTTAAAAGATAAAGAGTTTGAATTTATAGAGGGACTAATACATAACTTATTCTAAATTTTATGGTCTTAATACTAGTAACATTGATATTCCCAATGCATATGTTAAAATATTAATGTTGCATGTGGTAAATAAAATATTTATTTTTTATATAATACTATATTTATATAACATTTAAATGTACTTATTTAAATTTGTAGGGTAAATTCAAAAAATTAGTTAAGATGAAATAACATAAGTTAAGAAAAATAATATAATTGGGATGGTAAAAGTTTTATAATGAGAATTAATTAAGTGGTGTTAATATTTACAGCCAAACAATCTCTTATTTGTTAATTTTATCTTTTGGTGAATTCATTTAAAATTTCAATAAATTTGTTGTCATTTCAACATTCGAATAACTTTTTCTTATTTTTATTTATATTTGCAATAAATGGATATACTTTAGAGTTAAGGTTAACTAGAATTCGAATAAGTTATTATTTACATTCAATCAACGATATATATATTATGTATTTTAATAATCATCAATTTATAAAATTTGTATATAAGTTTTATACAAAAATTTATAAGATCAATAATTATGATTACTTCTAAGAAATACCATAAGAGTTATTCTAAATTGATACTCACCCTATAGATGAGGAAAATAAGTTAAAAAGAAAAAAGAACATAAGGCACATCAATAATTTCTCTCATTTCTTTAGGGCAGATGCATGTATTGACTTAAACTTTGTGATAAGAGTACCTAATATATATGATGAAAAATATTATGCAACTTATAAAAGTTTAACAATTATAATTTTTTATTAACAATTAAAATCATATTAAATTATTAAATTTTTAAAAATAAATGGTTAGCTCTTTCAATTAACTTTATAAAATTTGAACATCTTATTTGAAATTTAACACATATATTTTAAAATTTAGTGAGAGAAAATATTATTTAATTTTTTGTTATCTTACCTATCCCATTATCAGTGGGCTAAGAAAATCAGATAAAGTTTTCTAATATATGAATTTTTAGAGAGAGAGAGAGAGAGAGAGAGAGAGGACTTGTGATAATAGGCTGTACTAATATCTCTCAGTTAGACATTTTCTTTTTTTGTAATTGACATTTAAGTCACATTCATATTGTGCAAATATTTAATTTGCAATACTTATATTGATGATCTTAGAATTAATTTAAAAATTGAATTCAAATTCGCTTAACAATTAATCCATTTCAATTATATTTTAATAATAAACCTTATATTGCATTACGTTGTCATGGCCTATTTTGATTAATGTCTCTTGATTTATTATGTTAGTTCCATTATCTATTCAATAATTATAAAATTCTATTTTTAAACTAAAGTTAACTTGCATTTAATTGTATTTCAATTAAAATTAAAAAAAATACTCAAATTGCAAGCTTTTACAACGCGAAATAATAAATTATCTGTAACTTTTTGCTTGATAGGTAGCTTGTCTTTACTTCTTATCTGTCAAAATTTTGTATGTTTAGATAATTAATTTTCTATTATTAATTTATATTTTTTTTCTACTTTTCCCTAATATTGTTTATGTCCTCAGTAACTATCTATATTACTGACTAGCCAACTTAAATATTTTCTTAGCATAATTATAATATTTTTTCTTAATGTTTATAAAATTATTTTATTTAGATTATAAAACACAAAAGTACAGAATCTTTTAAGATTTAATGATGGCAACTTTATTGAAAAATACATATAATAAGTTAATTAATTAAAAGACAAAAAATTTGAATTTATAGAGGGATTGATAGATAATTTATTCTGAATGGGATTGCAGTAGAGATTGTTGGTCTCTGTAGAATGAATTGCAAGCGTTGTTTTATGTTTAAATTTCCAAAAATTGGGGCGAGAGGGGGGGCGGGGAGCTAAAAGCTAAAAGCTAAAAGCAACCTTGGAACGTCCCGGAAGGTGCCACCATATATAGATTGATTTCCTCTTCCATCTCTTAGGACGATATCTCCACCTTGTATCATGAATTCGGGTATAATCTTTTGAAATGGACCAATAGGATTCCCTTATTTCATTAGCAGCTTTCCCCAACTCCCCTGATTCCAGAAAATAGTAGGTGAGTGAAGGAGATAAAAGACCAAAGAGCAGCCATATCAAATGCACATGACCAAAGATTGCTAAATACTTAAAGAAAGGTTTATGATATCCCAAGATTTTATTCACCATGATATTAATAAAAATCTCTTTAAGTTTTTCCTCATAAACCGAACAGTTTCGAGTAGCAACATCACAGTTACATATGTCCATTGCTATCTCAATATCAGGAACTTTGAAGCCATAACCAAAAGAAAATGTGTTAGTACCGCATTGAGGGCATCGGAGGAGATGCGCATCTCCTCCGTTCTCTTCATCAGGTGGAGCCCGTGCCCTCTTCTGACTTGGTTTTCTTCCGTTGCCAACAACCTAAAAAATAAAATAAGACATTTTTAGTCAACTAGTCAATCTAATTCTTGTGATGGAGTCTTGACAATTACTTGACCTCTAATGCGAGAAAAGTTAATAACCAAATTATTATAATTAACAAGAGGCAATAAACATGGAGCATATATCTGGATAAGCATAGCAAGAAAAAGTTGGGCAGAACCAACAGGAAAACGAATGAGTACTGTGTCCTACAGCTAAGTGATGATTCAAAACGAACTAATATTCCAATTCAATATGCGTTTTTCATATGAAAATTATTTTTCAAAATAGAAGTTCAAGAGGAGAGAAGATTTTAGTGTCAAATAGAAAATTTACCATTATGACCTGAAAGTCAAGACCTGCCATGTTATCAAAGGAAATTGGACCGTTGCAAAATAGAGAGACACCTAAGCCATAGAGATGATAGCAATACTAATGATGTTATCGTCTCCAGGCCGATAAATACAACTTGAAAAGAATGACACAGTGAGATGTAACCCATGTAGATTCCTCCAGGCTTGTAGACTATCGTAGTAATTATAAATAGAGTGAATGAAATCCCACGAAAATATACATGCTATTGATCAGATACCATTTCTTTTTGGAATCAATCAATGCCATGTATCGGTTGAACCTATTGTATGAAAAATGCAAATAAATCCTTCAGTGTATTATATTGTTCTTTGAAAAAGCACACAGTGAAAGGCTGCAATATATTGTGAGGACCCAGGTTAGACTCTCAGGCTGCTCAGCATCATTGGACACAAGACAACTGACCCAAAATGCTTAAGCCAATGTTGCTAAGTAGGAATAAGGCTTTAAAGCAAATCATGGAAATTCCAGCATACATGGTATAAGGGGTGCTACGCGTCAAGTTAGTAAGGAGGTTCAAACAAAAGAAAAATGGATTCTAAAGATCAACATGCATAAAAGCATCACTAGGTGGGGCTGAAGTCTCAGTGGATCTTACATCCTGAGAACAAAAGATAATTCTTACAAGGGGTGACTTAATTCAGCATAGGAATCTAAAAATGAAATCTCTTCATTCGACCGCCTTAAAGAAGAATCAGGTTGCAGTACATCCTGCACAAAGACAGCATGAGTTTGAAGAAAAAGAAGCTATTCCCAACAAACCAGATTATACCATTGAAATTTGAAGCACACATAGATGCTTAATTGCACCTTTATAAGTTTAACTTTTATATTGGCTGCGATTCATGTGAATGATATACCTATAGTGTAAAAAAACAAGTAATAGGTAGCAAATGAAATTTAAGATAGAATTAACATGGGAAGATGCGTCAAGATAATATATTCTTCTATTGTAGCATCCAAAAGAGAAAAATAAGTAAATAAATATAGAACGCCAAAATATCATTCCTGAAGATTCTTATTTTTGGAACTAAAGATTGTGATTACTCATGGAAATTAGACAATCCAGACAAAAAGAGCTTCTTGAAACTCAAGTCTGGTAACCAGCAAAGCTAGAGATATTACAAGCCTGTCAGTTAGAGGCGCAGAGCCCAAAACGACGGGGGAGAAAAAAGAAGAGAGAAAAGAACCATACCTCTTCAATACTATGCAAAAAATGGTTTCTTCCTACAAATAATACAACTGCTCTGTCCTGTGGACATAAAACACTAGCATGTTTCGCTTGACACCTTTTTAACCACTCTGAGAAACATCCGTTGCTGTAAATGAGACAAGACTGGGTCACACATTAATAAAGCCAGATGACAAATGCTAGTCACAAGAAGAGATTTGAGTGACAAACCAGAAATTGTGAAGATAGGGTGCAACCGTCACGACATCATGCCAAACATTTAAACAAATAGAGCATTTAGCGTGCTCAAGATCTAGATTTATCTAGCACCAAAAATTTTTGCCATTAGAAGAATCAGAGTCAAAATACAAATACCCCATATAACAAAGATCAGGCACTGGGCCCGCTGCTGTCTACCTTCAGCTGCGTCTTGCAAATTTCCTTGGCAGGCATCACTTTGAACATATACCTAATAAAACCTGAAAGCATAAAAAGACTAATAAGGAGTCTCCATGTGTTATGGGGTTATTTAAACGACTTATGTAAATTCCAAGGCAATGTTCTCTATGGAAGTTAAACTCTAAATGATCCACAGAAATACATCAGTATTTAAGTTGATGAATGATATCTTGCAGAACAAATCTTAGAGACATATGTTGAGAAAAAATCCAGTGATGCTTTGGAACTCTGTTTTCTTGACTTGCTGACAAAGAGACCACAAATACAAATGGACTAGTTACCTGTAAAGGTTTAAATTCTATACGTAATGGCTAAGCTACTAATATTTTGTTGTCAACATGTATTCCTCTGTTAATATATGTTAGGCAGAATTTTCTCTCTGTTCTAGACCAAGCAAGCTCCTGTATCATTCTAGTTGAGTTCTTTCCATTTCTCAGCTGACTATTTCCTGTTTTGTGCAGTCTCTCTTATTGAAACCTACTTAGCATAAACTCTAGTGCATATGACAAATCTTAAGAGGAAAAGTTTTCCTTGCTTAAAATTTAACGACATATTTTATATTCATTAGGAGAGCAAGCCATGAGAGTTGTGGAAGTGGCCAGACGTTCATCACTAACTAAAACTCCTTCAATATAATATCTTTATGAGACCAAACATGCTGAAGACTAAAACTTGAAAGAAATTGGCCAATATCAATCCTTACCATCAGCCTCAGGACCAATAATTATTTCACTGCCACATCCAATTATGGTTGTATCATCTTCTTGAACAACCGTGCCATCAACAATGATTGAAATAGAACTACTTTGCAAAGAAGCACGTGTCAAATATACTAGCACAAATTATAAGAACTATATGATCAGATTGATAAAGCAAGCATGGAGTAACCATAAAATGCATACAAAGTTAACCGACAGTCCATGAGATCTATCATGCTGAAACCAATTTATCTTCTTCAAGCCAAAATTTTCAAATCATTTTATTAGGATTTATCCACACCAAGCAAAAGATAAGACACACAAAAAGATATCTCCTTCTCATGACCAACAACCAACAATTTACAAGGCCGGCTTTTGGCTGTTATCAGAAACCTTTACTTTGGTTGAGAAGATGTGCAGATCAGTTCTTTGTTAAGATATAATTCAGACTCATCATAATTGTCTCCCCAAACATACAAAAAGATAAATAAATACTTATAGAACACCGTACCTCTTGTTTTGCATTAAAGCAGAAGCTTGATCCTTTTCCTAGTTATCTTGCACCATTCTTGCCTTTCACTTGAAGAACTATTGATCTCTGAGCTGATTGTCACCTCATTTGAACTTAGCTCTATATCCGAGTACCTCGAGTCCAGTGGCACTGCACAAAGATGGCAGTAAAATATTTGTGCTGAAAATAACGTAATCACGAGAGACAGTACACAAAATAACAACCCAAACCAATATCCATAATCAGGAAAAACAAGGAAAAAAGACTAACTTTTATTGCATTCTAAACAAGCAATCTTCGCCCTGACGCAACCCCCCAAAGAACTTTAACAAAACTTCCTAAAACTGATCAATTGATAATTTTTTGTTTTTCTTCTTGTTGCCCAATTCTCAACTGGGGGGATATCTTTTCAACTACATTGACTATCTAAACATATGTTATAGATATATGGCTGCTCAGCTTATCAAGATTAAATTTTTACCACATGCACAACATTACAGACACACATGTATCATCAAATTTCCAGAAGGTCAGAGAACACATCACCCCGTCTTTTACAAAATTAAGAGACAAGAGAGAAAACCCAGAACCCAAATTGGAAGTAAGAGGCAAAAACTAAGATGGTAAACAACAACCAAAAATACAAAATGAAACAGCAAGTTAAAAATCATCTTGTTAAAGAAATCATTTTTCCCTCCTTTTTATCAATTCACCTAGTTTAGCCGAAATATCATCACCGGAGGAATTGCAGCCAGAGCTTTCTCCTCTTTCCATTCGTTCTTTCTTCCTCTCTACACAATTCTTGATTCCGCAAAACGTCTGGGCAAAAGCTCGAGGGGGGTTTATATGGGGAGAGAAAGAGTTCTATGTAGTGGGATTGCATCAATACAATGAGATTTGTTTGAGGGAAATTATACGGATTAACAAGGGTTTGGTCGGAGGAGAAAGAGGGATTCAGCGGCGACAGCAATGGACGGTAAGGAGAGCAAGAGCTGGGGAGGTATATAAATTTAAGTAATTTTAAAAAAATTAAATTATTTTAAATATTTTAGTTAAACAAAAGATATTTTTAAAATAATTAAATTTTAAACAAAGGATAAATAAGAAATTTTAAATAAAACAATATAAATATTAAATTGTTTGATTAAATATTATTTGTTTGTAGAACAAATGCATCCCTAAGTGTATATTTAATTGTTTGTAAATTAATAGTAACAAAAGTCTACATAATAATAGGTAAAAACAAAATAGTTAGGACCATGGAAAATCCCTTGTGTGTTTTGGTGGGGCGAATTGGTGTGGATCCTTGGGTTTCGGTTCGGAGGTTTGCTGTGTGTGGGATGTGCTGAAGAAAAATTGAAAGTTGAAGTGGGGATGATTTTCTGGAGAAGAGATGAGAGGCGTGAGATTGGAAAGCTGTGGAGTTGGATATTTAAAAGTCAACTTGTTGATTTTTTAAGTTTTTATCTTTTATTTATAAACAATTACATTGAGAATTTATTGAGCTTTTAAATGAAAAAAATGTATTTTTAGCTCCCTTAAAAAAATCATTTTGCTAGTTTACCTCCATATGAAAAAAAAAATATTAAAATATCCTCTTATATTTTTAAAAATAGGTGAGAAATTCTCCTAATAAGTGGAGTGCACGCATTCAAAAATGAGAGTGGTTGTGATTTTTCATATATAAAATGATTATTATACCCTTAATATATCAATTGTTGGATCTTTTTCTTTAAGCGAACGATCCAAATTGAATAGTATTTAATATTATAAAAAATAATTATAAATCTATATACAACACATTATACATATTATAATATATTTATCAATAATATATATTATATATATTATAAATATAATATAATAATATATCTATATATATGTATAGGTGGCTGCTATGGTAGCCTTGGCAACCAGATTTGGCCAGTTCCAGCCAGTGATTAAAGTGTGCAAAAAAATAAAAATGAATAAAAGCTTGACTTGAGGCTGCCAGGTTGTGAGATGGGGAGGGGGAAAGGGGGGACAATCATTCCAACTAGATTTAACTAGCCAAATTCGACCAGCAGCCTCCGGTGGCCCTAATGTTGAAAAGAAAAAAAGTAAAAAAAATTAAAAAAAATTGACTGCAGGCTACCATGGCAGCCAGTTTAGGGTGTGGGGGGAGGATCAAGGGGGTGGGGGTGGGAAAGGGGGAAAGTTATATATAAATAGTATATATGTATGAATAAAAATATATTATAAATAATTATATACATAATTTTATATATGTATATATTATTTTATATATATGCATGTATATAATTTTTATTAAATATTATATAGTAATTTGATTTATATAAATATGTTATATATTTTTATAAATATAAAATTATTTAGTTTTGATAATTTTATATATATGTGAGTATGTATGTATATATAATTTTACAAATATTAAATAATATTTAATTTATATAAGTATGTTGTATGTTTAATAAAAAATTATTTAATTTTTTATTAAACAAAATAAAAAAAATATTATATATATAGATATGTTATAAATAATTTTATATACATATATGTATTTCTATAATTTTTTATATGTATGTATATATAATTTTATAAATAATAAATATAAGTTAATATACATAAATATGTTATGTGTTTTATAAATATTGAATTATTCGGTTTTTATAATTTTATATATATGTATGTATATATAATTGTATAAATATTAAATAGTATTTAATTTATATAAGTATATTATATATTTCTTAAATATATGTATGTATATATAACTTTATAAATATTAGATAGTATTTTTAATTTATATAAATATCTTATGTATTTTATAAATATAAAATTATTTAATTTA